>VYXC01011656.1:733688-801518 GCA_013397175.1 Platysteira castanea | reverse complement strand
GAAAAAAAAAAAGACGAAAAAGATCTTTTCCTTTTTTTCTTGAGATTGTCTCCCATGTGTATCTCCACCTAACTGGTGCTTTTCTTTCTCTCTATATAGTAGCATAAATATATATATTAGCATTACAATATATGTATATACATATGTATACATATATATATTAGCATAAATATTTGTCCGTAAGGCAACTTTGCTTAAGCCAGAGTTTTTTCCCAGATTTTGAAGCAAAGTGAGCGTCATCCATCATCCAGAACTCTTCAATACCTCCTCAGTACTGCTAGCACTGCAGCTTGCTCTACTTGCAGAGATTTGCTTGGTCATAGCCTTGCCAGAGCGGACCAAGTTGTTGCTGAAGTTCCCCTTAAAGTAAACTGTCTTAGTGCCTGGATTGACACTGAATTTACCTAAGGTTGAAAAAGCAAACCACAACCTATCCTTCTCCCTCTCAAGGAGCATTCCCTGCTCAATGCCAGGCACTCTGCAGGCTCCTTCAGGCAGCAGGGGCCCTGCGCTCGCTGCCTGATCCCACAGGCACAATTTTCCTGGCACTGCTGGTTCTTCAATTCCCCAGGTAGGGACGCATTTTTACTGAGCAACCTGCATGTTCAAAAGTAGTAAGTTAGTTTTATTTTTGGTAATTAAATCTCTCTATCTGGAATGATTTCTTAATCTTGGAATACAGCGTGATTTATGTGGCAGTGCAGTTTTAGCAGTTTTGCTTCTAATTAACCCAGGAAACCTAAATATACCAGTGATAATTATGTATATTAGCTGCTGTTTGCACTGGTACAAGCTAAACCCAAATAAATTCTATCAAAGCTACTGCAAGAGTTTCCAAATGAGTGTATATATCAGTTTAGTTTTTTTAAACAAGTGCAAAAATATAAGCCATCTAAACTGGCAGCATTCCTGTTTACACAAAGAAGTTAAATATGTAAAGCAGATATCTGTAGTCTCTTATCAACAAAAACAAATAAAATTTAAAAAAAAATTTCCTCAGTCTTTGATACAAATTCTCTTTTACTCAGGTTATACCATGCCACCAGAACATTGCCTACTAGGAGATGAGGAAGACAACAGTTGGGAAAAAAAATTACAAAACAAGCAGGGTTATTCCAGAATTCCTACAGTATGCTAGCAGCCATCTTTTCTATTGAACTGGACTGAAAATTATTTTCAATACATATTTCAGGGCATATTTCACAAAATACTGTAGATCCTGGAAAAAGCTTCAGAAAGCCAGTCTCGATTCCCTTAAATAGGTCAAAAAGCAGGTAGCATTTTTTTTTGGATAGAAGATATAATGATCACATTCATGATAAATTATCCATTGAAATTTCCTTACAGAACAGAAAGAAACTACTTAATGTAGTATGAGGTTAAATTTTAGCCTGCACAATGTCAAGCTTTCGAATCGGTATTTTTTACAAAAATAATGAAAGCAAATGAGCCCAGTTATAAAGAGGATTATTTGTGGTATGAGCCCAGTACTAATAATAAACAGCTACAACTATGGCAACTGCAATTCCTTTACAGATCAGTCCTTGACTTTTGTTGAGGCGTAACTCAGCCCCGTGGAGCAGAGAAACAGCTCATACAGGACTGACTGACACTACGACCAGATAAAAGCAGTGCTCTGGATACTGACACAGCATTCAAAAGGTTAATTCACAGCATAATTTACCATCAAAGGAATAGATACATGTGCCAGCCCTGTTATCAGAAAGACAACTTCCAGACTAAACCAACCTCAAATAGAAAATTAAGAATTGGAAGCATGAATCTTATTTGCAGCAAAGATGCTTTTCGTTTGAGTGTCAGTGCAAAAGCATTCAAGTGGATATGAATTACATTTCCTACAGTTTGAAAGCTTTTCATCTTGTCAAAATGGTATTAAGAAATTTCCATTTAAGTATGGATCCAGTAACTTAACCAAGCACCCTGCTTAACTGGGTCACCTGATTTTTTGCCTAATCAAGTGATACAAGAATGAGGAGGTCCAAATGGCTGTTATTTTGCCTCTTAAATTAATATTGTCATTTCCCTTTTTTTTCTGTCCATATCTGTATCTCCTGTGAGAGAGGGAAGAGGGAAGGAGAGGACCATGTTCTAGTGCATTAAATAGAGAAATAACTTTTTGCATACAAGCTTTGCTGCTGGAGGCACTGCAGTTATTCTTCTCTTTCTCTTAACAAAGAGTTAAACTGCAGTTTTATTTTCTTCATAATCAACCAAATGAAACTGCTTTAAAAAAGATTTAGGAAGCAAATGGTTTCAATGAAACCTTAAGAGGAATGGGATCTGTCTCACCTCAGACTATGTGGCACAGTAGGACAGAAAGGAGAGAGGTCCTTTGAAGATCATGTCTGTGGGTTTTCTCAGGCCAGAGGCACAAGTGGCTGTTTGGAAAGACCTGATTTCCAAGCACTAAGTGAAACTGTCAAGCTGAGTCTCCACCTTGGTACTGCCATTTTTTAAAGGTAGAAAATTGGCATGCACATTTGGCTGGCTGAACTTTATAACAAGGGTTATTTACCTTAACAAGAACTAGAGCTTATGTCTACAAAGATTGAATCTTTGCAAATACTTACATACATGCATATTTAAAACTGGGTTTGAAGTCAATTGAATTGCTTTTATGCATACTGCTGAGTGTGTATCCAAGCATTTGCGGTTATACAAGCATTTATCAGCAGAAAGCAAGACATATTTGAAAATATTTCTCATGAATCATATAGATCTCCTTTAGTTATTTCTTGGGAAAGGCAGTATACTGCTTGTTTTAAGATATTCTTTCTCCTAATTACAGTTCCAGGCATACTGCCTTTATCAGAAGAGCAGCAAGTGGAAGCACTATCAAGACACATAATTTTTGAAGGTCACTTAAGTAACGAGAAGGCAAAACAGTTTCAGTAACTTATTATTCAGTTATCTCTTGAGGGGAAAAAAAGAGCACACTTTATCCTTTCATATCCCCAAATATGCAAGCTTCATAATTCTCCTAAGGTTCAAAGACTTATTAATTATTTGTATTTCTAGTTCACTAAATTTTTTTGCCCTGAGACACTTCATCACCAGAATGACAGTCAATCCCAGGAGTGCTGCAGGGCAGCCAGTCTGTTTTGTCTGCTAACCAGACAGACTGGCACTAAAGCAGTGCCCTAGCACCAGAGTGTTAGGATGGAATCATAGAATTATAGAATATCCTGAGTTGGAAGGGACTCCAAGGATCATCGAGTCCAACTCCTGGGCCTGCACAGGACAACCCCAAGAGATCACACCACGTGCTTGAGAGGGTGTGTGAGAACAAAGTGCAGAAAGGATAGAGGGACAAACTGCCCTGCCAGAGGTGCTGAGTTAGTGGTGAGGTTCTTGTTTTACCCATGGCCCCTCCTCAGCAGCGTTATCCACACCCTTCCAGGCTGAGAGCAGCATCTGCAGACCTAGATGGGGAGAGGGAGCAAAGTGTGTAAGTTCCACATGTCCTCTTGCAGGAATGGCAGCTATTCCTGTCTTCTATTCCTCTTGCAGGTTTAGCCAGGTGTCTTAGCTGGCCATTGGCAAAACATCTCAGAAAATGCCCTAATGCACCATACTTGTAGGGCTGAAAAAACCAGAATGTGTTGTTTTTACAAAGCCTGGAAGATGTAAGCAATATATGAACTGGTGGTAAGGCTCAGTATTTCTTGGAAGAGATTTGGGCAATGTGAAGTTTAGATTTCCCCATACCTGCAGAAACTGAAGACCATACATACCTTTTGTGCATTTGAGCAGCACTCCCTTCCTGCAGAAAACTCACATTTTAAATGAATGAATGAATAATAGCTGCAGAAATACAGCAGAATTTGGGCATAAAATACTTGCAAGTTTTGTAAAATTCTGTAATGAGTTTTGAAGTTTAACATAAAGTTCAGCATTAAGTCTAGCACTACATAAAGTTTAGTATTTTTGCCTTCTTTTTGTCTGCAGTTGCAATTGTCATAGACTCTCATCACCAGTTTGAATTAAGTCAAAATGCTGACTGCAGAACAGTATTTGTTCTTTTCAGGAGGAAAATGAAGGAGTTAGCTATATTCTGAGAAGCTGCTGATGGCACACTACATGAGCTTACACAAAACAAAAACGGGATTGGAGATAACAAGGCTCCTTCCAAATAATCACTAGCTGGCCATTGCCATCCTGCATTGTTTCACTATGAAACAAATAGGACTTAACAGTGTCAATAGAACAGAACCTGTCTTCTGAGATAATGTAATGTATCTTCTGAGATAATGTCACTTGAGTGAAATGAAATATCCCACATAATTTCCTGCATTTCTTATCACATGACTGCTCTTGAAATGTTAACTTCCATTTAACCACTTGCTTTTACCTCAGTGAAGCAAATACCAGGTAAATCTGTAGCATGTTGAAGAGTCTAAATTCCTTTAGAAATTATAGTGAACATTGTCTTGTTGCTTGCAGAGATATCACCAAAAGATTTTAATTTTCTCAGAACTTGTTTAGCATTTGAAATTACTCATCAGTTTAGAAACTGCTTGTATAAGTTTGCCAAATGAATAGTGCTGAAATTTTTGATACTCCAAGGAAAAAAACGAAGACCTAAGACTGAAAAAAACCTTCTTGATTCATCCAGCTAGAAAAGAAGGTGAGCTATTGGAGAGACATTTTCTTTTAAACAACTGAAAAGGGCAAATTAGGTTTTTTCACAAAAATGGTCAACTTTCATTAATGGGTTTTGAAAGAAAAGTTTGAACTTGTTTCTTTTGGAAGCCTAATATGCCATGTTGTTCCCCAAAAAAGCAAAATGAAGCTATGTTTAAGAGCCAGTAGTGTCTGGGAGACTGTAAACAACTGATACAGAGACCAAAGAGCTTCCACATGTGGGCTATTCCCAGTTTCCAAAACAATTTAAGGAAAAGTTACCATGTGAAATCAGTACATTAGTCCAGAAGTTTATATTCTGGGATTTTCAAAGCTTGAACAAGCTAGAAGAAAGAGCGAAGCAGGTTTTGTTTTTCCAGTTTAACTAATCCAAGCCAAGAATTTGGCTTTTACTGGGGGAGTTGCTGTGAAGATCAGTTGCTGATGTGTTCTGCTGAGATTCACCCCCTAAGGAACTTTTATTACTGGCCCTGTGGCTGCACTAACTAGATATCTCTTTAGCTGGAATTCATGTTGAGTACATCTTTCTAAGGTTCCCATGGAAAAATTTATGTTCACTGTAAAATGTTGTTTACTTAGTTGCACTCTAAAAATTAAAACAACCCCCAAAGATTTGGTGCTAATATGTAGTGGGAAAGTTCTGTAGATTTTAAATCAGGGCAAAATATTTGAGGGATAATGAGACTGAATGGTTTTGTTGGTTTTTGTTGTTGTTGTTTTTTAATCTATTCACCTGTCATCTTAACACTTCAAATTTGCATTTCTTTGATCTTATATACAGTATTTCAGAAGAAATTAACATAGTACTATTACTGTCACAATTTTTGTTGCCTTGCAAGTTCTGTTCCTTCCTTTTACTTTTGAACCAGTGAGCATAAAATTATCATTTTCTGTGTACCCAGAGAAAGTGGAATAGGGGAATGAGTAAGGCTATCTTTGTAAAGCTTAACTTCTTTTCTAAGAACAGAGTAAATAATTTAGAAAATCTTACACAAACACTGTATTCACAACTTCTGAAAAAAAATGGGGCTTTTATTGCTTTCTGCAATCAATGTTCTGTTATTTTTTATATTATTTATGATTTTTTAATGTGTGGTGTGAAACTGGTAAAACAGCTTATAATCTACCCAAGACATATTTAACCTTTGACAACAGTATGAAAGAGAGCAAAGAGACATATATGACATAGTGTTTTCCATCTGGACAGCATTTTCCTGGATCACCCTTCTCTTCTGGACTGCCTGTGGGGAAAAAAAAAAGAAAAAAAGACCCTATTTCAGTTCTATTGGCTTTATGTGAAAAACCTTTCCTGGTAAATAATTGTGCCATTTTCCAGATTAAATATATGCAGATTTCCTTTTTTTTCTGTTTAGCAAATGTCAGTATCTTCTACTGAGCTTTCTTACGTTTCTTCAAGGCTAAATTGTCTGTATGACATGAAATGCAGCATTATATTTCTACACATTGATTCTTGAAAGGACTATTACAAAAATTTTAACCATTCTTAAAAACCAGCATATGAAACAGAAAACGGTGAGCATGACCAGTCAGGGAAAGCTATGGTGAAGCTTATCTATGTGTGTTCAAATATATGCATTTCCTTCTTACTCTTAGTAGGAAAGTGGAGTCTTAGGGAGCGTGTCGTACCTGAAGGCTGATAATATTTTTCAGTCATTGCTGGGTATGAGGATATAGAAAGGAAAGGAGAATGAGGAATTAGAATCAGATTTTTTTTTCTTCCAGAAGATGATCAGTTCAGTAGTTTTTGCTGTGAAAGCATTTGATGTTGCTTTGTCAACATGAGTATTTAAATTTGAGGACTGCCCACCTGTCTTATGCTTCTTTTGTTGCAAAGGTTAGAACTGGATGCTTTTCTTCTATCATACTAACTATTTCTACATTAATATAATATAAAAAAAAAGCAGAAGTCCATGACCAGTTCTTATTTTCTTCTGAGCAGAACAGTTGCTCAAGTATTGTGAAGGACCCAGTTGTGCTGAAGAGGGAATGATGCCATCGGAGGAAAGGCGAGATATTTTCATTACAAGAAAAACTGTGGGTAGAAATTCCTGGTACTTCCTACTGCTCCTAATAAAAAATGGGATACTAAGGGGATATTATTTGTATACTAAAGCATGACTGATTTAAATTATGACAATGTGTTCCTGCTACCTGTATTATCATATTTTTGTAAGACTTCAAAGCTATGTGTAAATCCTTGCATACTTAGAAATATGAAGGATACTGAGGGCTAAAGAACCTCTCCTCTCAGCTCTGTCCTTGGATATGCTTTGAACAAGCTTTAACAAGAGCTTCAGAAGTAGATTCCTATGGCTTATTCTTTTTCTTTTTTTTTGCCAGGAAACAAGTGATGGGTTTTTCATAGTGAAGCCAAAGCAAATAACAGAGACTTCTCTTACATTTACAAGTGCATTTTTGACATTTATTAATTTTCTGAATAAAGTTGAAAGAAGTAAGGAAAAAAACCAGTTATGAAACTATCCTGCTTCACAGTAAGTTCAAAACAGGTAATGCTTTCCTGAAACTCTTTATAGTGAGGTTATACATGCGTGTATTTTTTAAATTTATGATTATGTAACAGTGTATACTGTTTTATATTACAGTCATACATGTGTGTTAATATTCCTACCAGAACTGGCATACATTAGTTGTCTACCTTCTGTTTTCAAAGATGAAGTATTTCAAGGCAGTATTTAGAGGACTAGATAAGCAAGTAGGGTCCAGGTAGGGCAGGATGCCTCTTCTTTTAGCAGCAAAAATGATATGCAGACAATATTAAGTGTAATTTCACTTACCTCTCAGTCCAGGCTACAAAGAGAAGTCTGTTTATTCCCTGATACTCCCAGATGTCCCACAGGATAAATTATTAAAACTGCTGAAGACATGATTTTGAAATCAAATTACTCAATATGTTAACATACAATATATGTTAATGATACTAAAGATAGGGTGGAGTTTCAGTTTAAGTATCCATTAACATCTTACATTTTAGGAAACTCTGTGTGTCAAATGTGTATAAGCCTTGCAGATATACTACAGATAAGTATTTTTCTTAAGATCTGTATAAAAGCTTTTGCATCAGTTAAAATGAACCAAGATATTGGATATGAAATTTGGAAATCCCTTTTATACAAAACAGGGTACTTGGGTTTGGAAAATTTCATTATAGATAGATTTTACAGGCAGCATTAAGCATTTGGCCCTTTTTTAAGCCAAACAAGCAAGGTAACAAGCGAGCAAGTCTTGCAAACAAGCAACAAACAAGCAAGTCTTACTCAACTCATTTTAAAGCTATTGTGAGCTATTTGGACAAGCTTTTCCATAATTCAAATGTCATAGGCTGATGATGATCACTTGATGATCTCAGTGGTCTTTTCCAACCTAGTTAATTCTTTGATTCTGCAATTCTGAGCAAGAAAGTTTCCACATAACTCGTTAGAGAGACACACTAATATTGCTAGGATTTGGAAGGAGGCATACGAACAGAAAGGAAGAACAATTACAGTACAGTCAGAGAGACACCTGCAAAGCCGTGAGGGAACTGGAGAGATTGAAATGGCAGAAGTCACTTCAGCAGAGATTGTCAAGTATCTGTTGATGAGATGGTCAGGGTCACCCTGCACTGGTAAGAACCCCACAATGGAACAAAAAAGTTGTGTAACTGACCAGAGGAATCACCACTCTCTAGCTCAGCCTGTGGTTAGACTGATTTCAGTGCAAAGTGGAACTGAAATGTTCTATAGCTGCCATTACCACAGCATCTCAAACCTTCAGCTGCATGAAGTGTTAATTTTCTCAGTGTTCCCATGAGATGAGGAAGGGTCAGTTCTGTTTCATGAGAGGAGAATTGGAGCACAAAGCATTTTCCCTATGTCTCAGCTCCTAGGAGTCCAATAATGTACACTGCAGCCAAAAAGGAGGTTACTGGTAAAGCAGTATCTGTGGGCACTCCTATTGCAAACACGGCCTTTACTGACACAGGACATGACAGCTCCCCAGACTAAATAATACATAGCACTTGAATTTTTCACTTTTTGGCATCTTTGTGCTGATGTAAAAGTAATAGTTGAAAAATACACTAAACTTAAGCAACGTGAATGTGTGTTTTTACTTTCAGCTGATGCTGGTTTAACCTCTGCCTACCTTGTGAATCACAACCCCTCCTTTCCCACATTCTTTGTGTACATATTCCCATCACCTGCTTTGTGTCACACCGAGTCATCCCAGACCCTGCGTGCACTAGCTCATTTCATAGATCTGGCTCAGGAGTACCCATTTTGTTTGTCCTCAGGGTCAGTTTTCACCTGGCCCACGTCATGGCAGTAGGAAGGCGGCTGCCTTCCGTGGGGCGGACAGGCAGGGATGATGCGAGGGGAGGGTGCCTTTTTCAGAAGCAAGCTTAGAGGATCTTAAACTATCAAATAACAGCACTACTACGTTTACAGCACATGTTGGTTTAGCCAGCCCTCATCCTTCTGAATACAGCAACTCACAAGTCTGCTGGATACACTTTTGACTTTTCCTCCAGAGAAATAAAATACCTTGTCCAAGGTCCCATAGGATACCTGTAGAAAAGCTACAAACAGAATGGAATCTTTTGCACTTTAATGATTGAGATGTGCTCTGCAGAGGGCTTAAACTTCTTATGCTGTATGTGAAACATTTATCACACCCCCTTGTAGTGTGTAGAACATTTTGGTAGGGTTTGTTTTTTGTTTGTTTTTTTTTTAATGTTTGTCTGTGAGCAAATCTATTTGTAGTAAATAATACAGCTGGGGAACTCCAATCGCACATCTCCAGCACACTCTTTGCTGAAATACCTAAAGCACTCTGGTGACAACTTTTGGATTTATTGTCACTCTGACCTAATTTTGATGCTTAATAATTTTTTAAATTATATTTTTTTAATTGTTAGAAGGCTGAATGGCGAACAGGAAACTCATTCATCTACCATGTAATGTAGGATTCATTTCTCACATGTGGTGATGAATCACTTGGGGGAAGAACAGCTGCATATGACTCCTCTAACATAATAAACCAAGGGTTCATCAATTCCAGGTGCAACAATTTACAGTGTTAATATGTAATAGAACAGAGAGCTGATTTTGATTATAAGGACTCCCTGAATTGCCTAGAAGGAGAATAAGTGCCAACAGAATTGAGAATTTATTTTTGAAACCAGCTGACCAAGGAAGTCCAGATTGCTCTGTAAATTACATGGCTTCTCAGACAGCAAAGGAGTGCTGCATGTGTAATCACCTCCTTTACTAAAAATGCACCATGGCCCTTCTTTCAATCTTGTGCTCAGTGAGTATGGAGCTAAAATGTTTTCCATCTGCTCCTATTTTCCTCAGATAACGTCAATGAAGTTTCACAGATGGAGGTGCAGACATCAGGCAAAATTTACTTGAGCAAAGTAATAAAACCAACCCATTACCAACAAGTTGAGAAGAAAACAATGGTAGAACAACTCAGAATATTTATTTATGATTTCTTAGTTGAGATGTTAACAGTCACTGTAAGGTATCATAGAATAATTAAGGTTGGAAAAGACCTCTAGGATCATCAAGTCCAACCATTAACCCAGCCACCTTCTCCAGGTATCATTGCATTTGTTTTCCAGCAATAATGATTTTTTTTTCTCCCTAGGTTTTGCTTTTCTTGAAAGTAATTTCTAAGACTTATGATATTTAGTAAACACACTGGGATAGAAGGCAGTGAGCTGGAGAAGATGTACAACATCTGTGATCATACGAACAAATTACCTTCACTATACTTAAAATGTGAAAAATCTCAGGAGCAAAACAATTAATCACCATTTAAGAACAAATACTGCCAGCAGTAATTGCTGAAAGAACTGCAGTTGAGGCACTGGTGTCCAAGTCTCTTGAGAGCAACTGAAGCTGAATTTTAAAATAAAAGAGCACTGAAAAGATGCTTTGAGTTAGAAGGATGGCAATGGTTTTGGAATCTCCCATAATTCCACTAACCACACATCAACCTTCTCTCCTATTATGGCTTGACATCCCAAAGAAGACAAGGCTGTGCAGTCAGAAATCCGCACACTGGGCTGATGGGGGGAAGTGCGGGTTCGGATATCCTCAGAAGCAGCTCCTGCCAAGTGCAAACCCCAGTGTTAGAGCTTGGGGCAAGGAGACGACCATCAGCTTTTCCTTTTCTGGTGTGTGCTGTAAGAGAAGAACATTTTTAAAACTTTCAGAGTTCAGCAGAACAGAAAGCTTTTTTTCTTGTTGCTACTGCTATTCTTGGCTCCTACAGATGCAGAGAAGAGCTTTGGGTATCTTTCAGATTAAGACTTAAGACTTCAGTTTCTGGGACAAAAATAGATAAGGTATTTTAACACTGTAATTCCATGTAGCAAATGCTCTTGCTGGGAGCTTATGGCATTGTAAAAAGTGAGAAGCAATCTACTCTGTATGAGGTGGCCACAACTTTAGGACTTCCAAATGATAACACCACCTGCCAATTTGAATAGATGGCTGTGGATCTGATGGATCACATGCAGTTCCAGATGGTGTCTCATGCCAGACAGCACCTAGATCACACAGGAGGAAAGGGTACCAGCTTGGTGTGCTGGCACCTGTGAACCAGAGGGAGCAGTGTCGGTGGTGGAGCTGCAGGTTGTCTTCTCAACAGAACATCCAGCAAAGCTGGAAAAGGCTGGCTGCTCTGCTGGAATAGCCATCACCCCGTGTCCACAAGGAGCCTCTCACAAAAAAAGGAGTTTTTTCTTTCTGAAATTATTTTTTTGCCTAGCAGATAGTAGGAGGGCACCAACCAGTCCTGCCTCTGACTGCCCCCACTGACTCCCAGAAATCAGGCCAGCAGCACGGGGCACCAGCCCAGGCTGGGCTGCAATGGGCTGTGGTGTGGGCTGTGGTGTGGGCTCATGGCTAGGGATGCTCCCTTCTCCACTCCCCACTCTATCCAGGGGCAGGGCTGGAGTCAGAGGGCTGTAGACTAGCCCAGGAAACTCATGCCCCCAGAGGGTACCTTTTTAAACTTAAAACCCAAGACACTTCTGTAGTGATATTTTTAAGGCCTGATGATCATCACTTTTCCCCGTTTCTGCTGGCAAATCTCCCCTCACATCACCCTACACCAAATGCAAACGAGCACTGTGCAGCTGCACTCTTCTGTCTCTGCTTGCTTCATGTCTGCTTTGGTGTGACTGATTGGTAAAGAAGGTGGGTAAACAAGCTACATGCCAGCTGAAATTTCCCCTTTCATCAGGAATACTCCCAGCTGGACAGATGCTGCCAGAGGCTGACTGTTTTATGCTGCCTAAGCAAAGTAATGGAACTGATTCAGTGGAAAGAATATTCCCCTACATATTTGCTATGTAAATAGCTTTCAAATTTAAAAGTGGTCTCTTGATCATTTTTAAAGTGCTCGATGGATATGAAGTAAGTAATGCAAAAATAATTTCATCTTATTAGGGGATTTCAGTGTGCACCAGGGATAGTGGGCATTTAGTAAATTCACTTGACAAAGAACAATCAAAAACAAGACAAGTAATAAAATATGATGTCTGCAATTCCCAGACTTCACTCTAAGACATTGTTTTGATAAACAATAGCGCTTAGGTAAACTATTGTCTGTTTTAAATTCAATATATAGCTATGATAGAAGATATTACTGGTATAGATTTAATTTTATACAGTTTTTTTTTTAAAAAAAAAAGAACACAGGACAATATTGGATAGAATGGAATGCTTTATTGGAACATCTAATGTTGAGACTGTTAAAGAATAAAGACATTTTTATGGCTATATTTTTACATACGCTTTATGTCCCCACTTTTATATTCATTTTAAGAAAATGTCATGGATCAGTTATCCTGATTATAACTGAAAAATTCCAGTTATCTCTGTCCATTTCTTATTCAGCAAATTTGCAATAACTAAGATGCATCTTAAAGCCAACCTCCCAAAGCACAACATATGAACATTCTCAGTACCTGGCAGTCAGTTTTTATTACTGCCTCTTCTCTCAGTGTGGTAGCAAGTCAGCCCCACCTTCCACCGCTTCTTTGCAAGTACATTGATGTAAAAACTTGAACTTCTCTATCATGTCCTAAAATAATTAAATGTCTGTTTTGAAGCAGCCTAAGCAATGGCATTGCTTCAAACACATAGAAGATAGAATTCAACACAAAAGGGTCTAGAAGAAATTTTACCAGAAAAAAAAGTCACACATGAGTTGAACAGTGCTTAGACAAAGAGTTGGAGAGAAGATGGAGCCATAACCTAAATATTTATATGAAACAGAAAACATTGATTCTAACTTCTGACCTAAATCTTCTTCTGAAAGGCTATCCACAAGGGTAGGGACACCACAAGGGAGAGATATGTAAGAATACCAAGAGGAAGCCAGATGTGGGAAAAGGGAAAAAGGGTTCATTCCAGGATAATTGAACGTTGTGTAATCAAAGGGGAAACCCCAGTACATTTTTCTTTGGCAGGGAACACATCTTCTTGTGTTTCTAAGGGAGAACTTTGCTCAGTGCCTTTCCCCACACAGACCCTCTGCTCTTCCACAAGCACGGAGGGAACGTGCCACTACACCTCGCACCTCCCCTCTGTGCCAGCCAAGCCAACTCCTTTCCGCTGGGAGCAGAGAGGATGGGCTGCAGTGGCTGCTTTAGGCACAGCTCACAACCTGCCTCCCCTCATGCTCTGTCCCTGCTGTGACAGTGGCTGCAGCCCTGTCCTCTGGAGCTGCCCTCCTTCACTGCCCGCCCAGCAGCCGGCAGCTCCCAGCACAGCCCAGCCCCAGGCTGCAGGCACACGGGCTGCTGGCAAGAGCTGGCTACCGGGGCTAACGTGGGGGCGAGGCTCCCTGGCCTGACACAGGCTCTGCTGCCCTGCTTCCTTCAGCACTGCCAGTGCTCTAAAGGGATTTCCTTACTCAGCCACCTCAAGTGCCACCCACAGCCCCCGTGTGCCTTCCAGCCCTCTCCGAGCCACCAGCAGCTCCAGGCTCGCTCTGCTTCCACAGACAATTTAATTCATGAAAAGGATGAATTCTACTATACTAAAAAATTAGGAAAGAAATAGGAACTGTACCTCTTGTTGTTCCACATGAGTGATTAATTAATTGCTTAGCTCAATTTCGGATGTTTCCTTCAGCTTTCTCACATCTCAAGTATGGCTTAGTTTATTTCTTACCTTATTGATTCTTTAGTTAACTTCATTTTGCAGGTATTTCCTAGCACACTGAGGCATAAGGAAGGGGTTCACTGCAATCAAGTATGATTAACTACAGCAGTCAGGATATCCTGAAAATGTGAGTTTCCTTGTTTTTTAAAGGACTGAATTAAAGAATCATAGAATAATGTGGATTAAAAGTGACCTCAAAAGATATCTGGTCCAACCTTTTGTGGAAAAGTGAGCCTAGCTGGGATCATCTAGCGCCTATTCATTTGTCCCTTGAAAAA
The DNA here is from genome assembly GCA_013397175.1 of Platysteira castanea. NCBI lineage: Eukaryota > Metazoa > Chordata > Aves > Passeriformes > Platysteira > Platysteira castanea. The sequence continues at coordinate 787,372 of VYXC01011656.1, read as the reverse complement.
CTCCACCATGTCCCTGTGAGGTTATCCTGAATTATTGTTATCACTATAAAAAAACCCTCTTATATCGAGATGAAACCTCTCCCAGTTCAACTTGCACCCATTCCCCATTGTCTTCTCCATGTGAAGGGAGAGCCTCAGTCCTCCTTGTAGGTGACTCTAAAGTACTGGAAAATTGTGATAAGATCCCCCCTGAGCCTTCACTTCTCCAGAGTGAAAAGACCTCTGCCTTCACTCATTACTCACAGGGCAGGTCCTCCAGCCCACCTTTGGATCCTTTCCAGTCTGTCCACCTCTTTCTGCTTTGTGGGGATCAGAACTGGACACGGCACTCCAGGGGCAGCCTGACAAACGCTGAGTGGGAAGATCCCGTCTCTATCTCAGCCAGCTGAGCCCCTGTGGGTGCAGCCCAGGATCTGATTTTCCTCGTTGCTGCAGCGCTGCACTGCTGGCTCAGGGTCACCTTGCTGTGCACCAGGGCCCCCAGGTCCCTCTCAGCAGGACTCCCCAGGCACACAGGCCCTGTGCTGGGCTTTTGGTTGTGTCACCCCAGGGCAGGAGCTGCCACTGGCCTTTGTTAAACATGATGCTGTTATTGCTGGCCCACTTTCCAGCCTGTCCAGGTCTCTCAGGAATAGGAGGCTTAGCACTGAGAACAGACATGTTGCTCTGAATTCCAGCACTAGAGGCATGGGGTTGAGCTGGGATCAAGCTGTCAGGGTAGCACAGCTTTTCAGAGTAGCTCTTGTTTTACATTGTGATCACCAGCAAAATGAACTGTTAGTGCCCTCCCTCGATGAACCCCACTGGCATGTGGTGTGTTTATAGCCTCAGCCCACAGAACGGAAAAAAGATTAATTTATCAAATTTAAAAGCAGTGTAAATCAATGCCTGTATTATTTTAAGTCCTTTCACACTCTGTGAGCTCCAAAGGGAAGGTCTTAAACTTTTGCAATGTGTTCATCTCTCTTTGACAGGAGATATTTTGCAGGAAATTTAAGGGTTAAGTCATCTTGCCTCTGTGTTATCTGAAGCATAAACAGTATTTTCTAAAAAAAAGAAAAGATATGATATGCCTAATGCAAATAAAATAACTTATTCACAACATTTTAAAACTTCTCTGCTCCTTCCACAGCGTAGCAAGATCAAAAAAAACCCCAAAGTTTCAGACTCTGTAAAATGAAATTCATGGCTTGTTTAATGGCATATAAAACTTATCAGATTTATGCTTTAAGTCAGAATTTAGAAAGAGTAATGAACCTACGATGAGACACACCATCCCCAGAAATAGTATTATTCTTACTTGTCCTAAATACTGGCAGGGTGTCATCTCATTTTTCCATTCTGGTACAAGCAGACAGAGGATTAAAACAAGGCAAAACCAATCTTAAGTAAAACAGACATGGCTCAGGGCTCAAAACAGAGACAGATCAGTTATCTTGTGACTCCATGCTCAAAAGCCTGGTAAACAGAAGCATGTTAAATCACTGTTTAGTGCACAAACCTTGGGCTTGCAAAAGCTGTTTCCAAAGATTTCTGTTTCACTCTTTTATTTTCCTTATAATATCATTTATGCTATTCTTATTTTTTTTAGGTGTAAGCAACCAAAACAATAGCTTGAAAAAATTTATAGGGCAACAAGGTAATCAATATTCTTTGTCATCAGTTTATGTACATGCACCCCTTCCATCTCAACGGGGAAGGATAAACTTTTCACTGTTATTCAAATGGTTTGCAAGCACTGACATCATGTTTACTGTTCAAGTCAGTTCAGGTGCAGGGCTGAATTTTAGGATTAAATGTGTCCATTACAGAGGTTGCTATGGGAACAACTATACCTCAAAACTGAAATGTTAATTTCATTATAGACTCCCTTTGCTTCTTCTGGTTGTAGCCAGTAACCAGCTCATCATGCCAAGCGTTTGGAATATGCCCAGATGGCTGATTTAACTTTGGTCATTTGTACAGCATCCACCCAAGCATCCCTGAATTCTGTGCTTTGTTTTGAACACAAGGCAATACATCCCTGGCCTGTGCATAGCAACCTCATTCGTATTATATATTTTGGTACAATGTTCCATGAAGAGTGCAAAATTTAAGCTCAGGTTGTTTTATAGATCTCAATTCAAGCAGAAAGCTTAGAAAACTTTGAAAAAGAAAGACCAAACAATTCTGAACCAATTTTTCCTCTGACTTTAGTGTTCCAGCTGTTTCAGAGGCCTCTGAGAAAATTCGATAGGCAGGTACTGCTTAGGCTTCAAGCCCCGCTGATTATCTCTGCATCCTAATTCAGTACTTTTGCTGCTTGACAATCTCTTGGTATTATTTGCACTCCTATGGTTCCCCTTTCCCTCCCAAATCACTTGAACTCAAACAACTCCTTGGTTTCCAGCTGCTAAACCAAACAGTTTGTCTAGGGTGAGAATTGCAGCATTTAGTAGAGTTTAGTGGCATTTAAAACTAGCAAAATCCTGATGAAGGAAACTGCAGCAACTCCCTCAGCCCTTCCAAGTGAAGGCTGGCTCAGGCAGTCCCGGGCACGCCAGCAGGATTTGGTTATAACCCATCATCCTCTCCACATTTGGCTGTTCCCATTCCCTCTCTCCATTCCCTTCCCTCTCCCCTCTCTGGCTGCCAGGAAGGCACAGGCTCAGGCCATCACAGACAATCCTGCAGCTCCTGGGAGTGCTGCAGGGCCAACAAAGGTTTGGCACCCACCTAGCAGCCAGGAGGCTGTGGAGGATGCTCCAGCATCCCAAGAGCCAGGCCAGCTCCATCTGCAAGCTGCTGGGACCCCTCTGCCAGCACATCTGCTGCCAGGACTGGTGTAATTTACACCTGGGAAGAGGGAGAGGCACTGACATTCCATACTGTGTCCCCCTGAGCAGCATTAATGTCATTAATTCTTTGTCAGTGAGAGAAACATTAGGGAAAATTATCCCACCCATCTTAATTAATTTGCAGATCTTTGTGTTAAGTTTTTAATCATACTTATTCCAAGTGCCTTTTGTTTCAGATTGAAAGTTATTTTTAAAATGCTCACATTCTGCTGATAAAAAAATTACAATGTGTTTCTTCAAGATGACTGGCTATGGCAATTCTATTAATAACTTCTTAATGAAGTGTGAGTTTTTTAATATGTCTTAATCTAAGCTGTGCTAACATTTCAGTGTGAGTGGAATTAATTCAGGGACTTCGGATATGGTTTTCATTTAAACAAGATTCAGTGAGTGATCCAAGATTCATGTATCAACAGAGTTTTCTACCTAAAAAGGAGTTTTACAAGAGAAGATTTCTATTTTATTGTTTATTAACTTTGAAGAAACAAAAGCTATCCATTAAAAGGATAAATTCTTTTTTTTTGTCAGGAGCTTGAACACAATGTTCTCACTCTTCTGTTTCCTTCCCCCAAACAATGCTCTAGACATTGCTGATACACAGCTATGGCATTCACAAGCATATTAAAGTATTTTAAAAATTGTTGGAGGCAGGGAAAGTCTCGAGTACATGTCCCAGAACATATTGCGTTCAGAAACTCTAGTTATAAAGTCATTTCCTCTAGTTTAATCAGAGTCCTGAAATGTTTCAAATGGCACTGTATAAACAAAGCAAAATATTAAACATCATCCCTGTTCCCCTCAGCAAGTGAATAACTCTGTATTTCCCAAGGCTCTGTAAGACCTGAAAGAAAATGAAGCTCAAAGATTACAGTAGGACCTTGAGAGAATAACTGCGGAGTATTGCCACACTGCATTTCAGTTTCAATTAAAAACAACTTAAAAACAGAAAAAAATTTCAATTTGTGGCTCACAGCTGAGTGTTTGCAACTTAAAAATAATGCTGCATCCCATTTTGACCTTTTAAATGGAAATATTATCAGCACTGTCTATTAATTCATATATCTGATCTATTTTGTGACAGGAAAAAACAGTTTCCTTTCTCCTTGTAAGCTGGTTTTATTAGATGATAGAGGAAATGCCAAGGGAAGAAAAGAAAACTCTACAGATAAATAGGAAGAGCTTATCTGTAAAAATAGTTTCAGGAAAAAGTAAACCTCACAGGTTTCAGTTCTGTTCAATGCATCCAGCCTGTAACACACTCACGTAAATTCAAACAAAAGAAAAAAAGAACAAAAAAACCAGCAACAACAAACAAGCAACAAAAATCTTCAGCTCAGGTGTGACCCATAAATTCAGTTTTTATGCAGCTAGGATGGTTCCAAAGCCATTTTTCTTGTTAAGGAAATCCTGAGTATGTTGCTTTCATATTCTTGAGCATAATTCAAATGTGTGTGAAAAATAGAAGGGCCACAGAGTGCAGCATAGCTGATAATAATGAAGCTTCTTAATGTTTACTTTTTATTCTGGTTTTTAAATTTATTTTTTGTAAAGGGAAACTCTGCCAGAAGATTACAAGGAAAACTGTAAAGGAAAGTTATTGTTTGCCTTACCCTCTGCCAAAATATCTCTTTTGGTGGCTATGAATGAATTTTCAATGGTGAAGTGGGAAAATAAAGGCAAAATACAAAACTACAATTACTTGCTATTTTTGGTGTTCCCAGCACTTCTTGTTCATGGCAGAGAGAACTTAATTTTTCTGTATTAAAATGAAATTAAGTCTGCTGTTAGAAAAGGGTAAATAAGTCAGTGCCAAAAAAGAAAGCCCCAGCTTCAACACCACTGAACACAGCCAGTAGGCTTGACTCAGTGAGTAAGATTTTGTTCTCACAAAGCCAGCAAGGAAGTTGTGGTACACATAAAAGATGAACAAGCCTGGATGCAAGAAGACTAGAGCTTTCTGATGGTACATAATCACCCACAACTACTACCACAATTGCTGACTATTATTATTATTAATATTATTATTATTATTACTGTGCATATCCTCAAAGGTGAGCTATATAGTTACTCTTTTAAATCCCACCTAAGGATGTGTAAATGCAATGCAGTTATTCAGAGGGTACCTTATTAAATGGTGTTTTTTGTTTAGGAGAATAGTAAATAGTTACCTTTCACAGTATGCCTGAAGAGAAAACTTTTTTAAGATAGGGAAATTATGCTTTTCTCTTTAGGAAAAATGGCCAGTTCCATAATCCAAAATAATCTGGAAGAGAGGAAGTGCAGTAGTTTGTACAATTCCATATACAGAGCCCGATAGTATGAAGCTATTAACTGCTGTCCTTACAGCCACCTGAAAGGGCTCTATGGCAGGGGTGTCCCCCAAGGCTTCTTGTGGGGGTTCATGGCAGCCTTAAGGACACAGAGCAGGATGGGGCAGCCTCACCTCCAGCTCTGTGAGAAATTCTGGTCACCAGAGTATAAGAAAGATATAAAGCTCTTATATCCTGGGGAGGGCAGTGAGGATGGTGAAGGGCCTTGAGGGGAAGCCAGATGAGGAGCAGCTGAGGGCCCTTGGTCTGTTCAGCCTGGAGGAGACTGAGGGAGAGCTCACTGCAGTTACAGCTTCCTGGTGAGGGGCAGAGGAGGGGAAGGCACTGATCTCTGCTCTGTGGTGACAGTGACAGGACCCAAGGGAATGGTCTGAAGTTGTGTCAATGAAGGTTTAAGTTGGATATTAGGAAGATGTTCTTCCCCCAGAGGGTGGCTGGGTGCTGGAACAGGCTCCCCAGGGCAGTGGTCACAGCACCAGCCTGACAGCTCAGGAAATGCTTGGACAATGCTCTTGGGCACAGGGTGGGACTCTTGGTCTTGTCTTGTGCAGGGCCAGAACTTGGACTCGATAATCCTTGTGGGTCCCTTCCAACTCAGGATACTCTCTGATTCTATGATTCAGGCATGCACATTAAATACAATCACTTTTTAAAAAGGAATAACTCTGAACGGTTTCTTCTGAACACGAGTAGGCACTCAAGGAACAGAAATATGAATTTGTGTTGCAGACTCCTGTTTCAGACAGCCCTGGAGAGCTAAGTAAAATTTTGCTTTTTTATGTAATTTAAAGAAAAATTAGCTAGGATTCTGCAGAGAAGAGCTCACCTCGCCTGCTCCATCTACCCATTCGCACCTGCGGAGGCACCAGTGACTCACTTAGCTGCTCCCTGCATAGTGCACAGCACCTCACAAAATCATTTAGCCCAGTTACAGGAGAAACTGTTTTCTTCCTGCTGTCTGGAGAGAGGCTAACTGATTTCAATATATTTGCACACATAAAAAGCCTTTCCTGTGCTGTCATCCTCCCAAAAGCTTCTGTCCAGTGACAGTGACGTGATAAGTCCTGTAAAGTGACTGCCTGCACATCCACAAACAGGTAACACAAAGCAGCACGAGGTGGTATTTATTCAGGTAACCTTTTTACATGGGTTTCCAGAAAACTAACTGTTTTGCAAGTGAAAGCTGTCTATGTCCTCACAGATATTTACTGGGCTTGGAGCAGCAACACGTGGGACAGATGTGAGCAGGGCTACACTCAGTATTAATGAGCTGCCGCAGAAGTTGTGCAGTGACGGGTGACTCACTCAGTACTTAGGTGCTCACAGGTGGGATGAATCAAATTAAATGTGGAGCTTTACAGCTGAGCTTTTAGGGCATGAGCTCTCAAGTAAAAGCTTCAAGTAAATGACAGCAATTGGCCCCCAAAATTGTCATTTATTTCCTTTCACTAGAAAGATAATCTGTTTTGTAAATCTCTAAAATAAGTCAGATGAATGCTGAGTGATTACTGGCAGTAAGAATATACAGGTGGGGAGAAGGGGCTAGAAGTACCTGTCTTTTTATCATCTCACACTTGTCTTCACAGATAACCTGAGTGTGACGTTTAGCTGCCTCTGGATATCATTGTTTGAGTACTGGAGACAGAGAATCTTCATTAGCCTTGCCCTCTACCAGACATAATCAGCCCAGGTAATTCAAAACCACAAACTACAAACATAATCTTTAGGTCAGCAGTTTCAGTGGCTGCTTCAGAATCTCCCAGGAAACTAAGAATTTCACAAATGTTGTCTTGAAGCCATTTTAAATCCTTCTGGTTACTACCAGAGTCAAATATTAACTTTATTAATACAATTACTGAAAGGGATAAGGGGAAGTAGTAGCTGCTTTTAGTAAAACACAAAATAAGGAGCCAATTTTTATTAATGTTTTGTGTGTGAAAATTATGATAGTGTTGAAATGATCTTCTGCCTGCCTTTGAGGATAATAAAAAGCACTACAGCAAATGCTGAGTACTTGAGATATTCTCTCTCTGCTCTGTGATTTTTCATTTCACAGACACTTACGAATTACCATAGTTATTTCACAGCCTCAGTACCTGTTCTCAACAGCATTATGGAAGGAATATAATTTCCAACCCCTCTGGTATCATGGTGGATGTGCACTTAGCACAAAGAGCATTCTAGGTATTCCTTAATATATCAGTATGGGGTTAACTTGAAGTGCAAAAGAGTTTGAGAAACTGTTGGCACGCGATAACGCAGCACAACAGTAGAGGCTGTCTTTCTCATCAGAAGTGGGCAAGTGTCAGACTCTAACAGAGAAACACCACGATCTTCTCAATTCAACCCAGACAACCAGGTTACTTCTGCAGTCTTTTGATGGAGCTCTCAGCTGGAATAAATGGGCAGGATCTACCACAACCTACTTCTGATTTTCGCCCTCAGCGGTGGAGTGGACCCTCACGTCTAGATTAACGCTGCATTGTGTGATCAAATCTGTTGTATGAGTTAATCCTTTACCCAGAGGGAATGCGTAACTCTCACTGTTTACCATTGTCATGGGGAGAAAACAAGTTTGTCCCATAACATCTCTAGTAGAATTACCAGCATCCCTGCACTGAGATCAGGAGGGAATTCACAGCAGGGCAAGATACATAAAGAGGAGGAATATTGCTAGGATGAGGTTTCTGCCCAGGATTAATTTCTGCTGGATGACTGTATTGCAGCAGAACAGAAAGAAAGGCTCACTCATGTATTTACAGGATTTTTTTTTTCTAATCTGTGGTCAGGGGGTCAATGGTCAAGTACCTTTCCACCAGTCTACGTGATGGGCTTTGGTAGCTCTGAAATTAGACACTGTCAGAGGTGAGGGAGGGGAACGGAATCTGTTTGCTATTGCCAGTTAAATGAAGACCCGAGGGCGTGCTCCAGCTTACACGATGAATTTGCTTGTGGAGCTACTCTTTTTTATCTTGGATATCAATTAAACTGCACACATTCTGACTCAGAGGCCTCCCTAACACTTGGAAGCTGGTTTCTCAGACGAATCCAGTATTCAAGAAAATATACATTCCAACACCATGGAATATGAGATTTCTAATTTCAAAATGCTTAAATGTTTTTTCTTTCTTCTGGTGAACCAGATTTACAGGCTTCTTCCTTTAGCTTCACAACACTGTTCCTGTTACCAGCAATGAAACAGATCTTTAGTTAAATTTTTTAACAAGGTTCATTCTTAATCAGTCTTCTCTTAAATTTAGCATAAAGGCATTAAGGTAGTAATTTCCTTTGAAGTTAAACAAAAATATTTCTCAATATTTCCTTCAGAGCTCACAGTAATTATATTGAAGTTCTTATTTGGTGAGAAATAGTTGTGGGAATTTGGTAGCTTAAGGCACAATCTTATGTCTTCATTTATCCATCACTGGTTACCATAACCCCTGCTTCCACCACCTCAGACAATCTCTGATTTCAGAGCTACAACTGGCCACAAAAAGTGTCTACAGAAACTGTTTGTAGGTGACTGGTATGATGATACTTTTCTAAGAGACACTGGAACTTCACAGTTGTGTAAAAAATATAAAAGACAACAAAAATACCCACAGAAGTCAGAGAAACTTTCAGCAATACACCAATGTGCTAAATGAGCCTCGTTGTATAGAACCAAAATAAGTGCTTTTCAGCTGCATTGTTTTCAAACATGTTTTACTTAAAAGTCATTGGGGCAGAGATTCTTAAATCACCATAAGAATGAGAAATTTAAAAATTACAAAACCTAAGAAAAAAGGCAAGAAATACCTAAAGCAAACAGTAAAATTGATGGAGCAATTAAAGCTTTCCGCCTATGCCAAATTATAGGCCAAGTTGAGAGAATAAGATCTTGTTTGCAATATGGAAAAATGGGCACCCTGAAGCCAGACAATGGATTTTAGTCAGTTAATTGGAGCAATTCCCATACAGCATTTTTTATTTCCTGAGTTTCTTTATGAAAATATTCCAGAACTAAAAATCTTTGTACAGCATAACAAATTCAACTTTAGTAGGGATTGCCTGAGAATGAGCCCCTTGAGAAACACTTACTTCACATTTAAATGAAACTCAGTAGAACTTTTGTTCATTAAAAGCTCAATTAATTTCATAAAATATGACATTAGTTTCACAAGCACAACTAGCACTGGAATCAACAATTGGCAATTAAGTACTTAGACCTTTGCCAATAGAATGATAAATTATAGTTTAGTTTTCTAACAAAGGGATATTTTCAATAAACATGGAAAAAAATCATTCTGAGTGCTATGAGAAGAACATAATTCTGGAGATGATTAGTTAATAAGTAATCATCAAAGCTAATTTTCTTTCCCAAACATGAGCTCCACACATATTTCTAGTTTCTAAAAGATAGCTGATTTGTACCAAAGACAGCCAATTTTGGACGTGAGTGTCTTTTGATGATGTAACAACTTTCCGTATCAAAGGCCTGATGATTTCCTATTGCAAAAGTCTGGACCATGCTCGTTTCCCAAAACACTTTTTTAGAAAAGGAGGTGTAGCAATTGTGAAGCATATTAAACAAACATCACTGAAAGGGGACAGGGAAGGAAGTATTCCTCCTCCTCCTCCCCCTTATCATTCTCCACACCACCACCACTTTCTGAGCCTCTCAAAAAAAAATACACCACAGAAAAAATGTCATCAGGGCCATCAGGGAAGCCCCTGTGAACAGCTAGCAAGCTAAAGAGCAACTATTGTATGAATTATGGAACCCAGCTAAATCTCTACCACCAACCATTAGTAGCCAAGAAAACCAATTGTGTAACTGATACAGAGAGGAGAAAAATCAAAATGCAGTCTGGTTTTCTGCTGGTTTTCCTAACAAAGTGCATGTGTTAATCACCTTTTTAGTAGTCTCATAAAGAAAACCCCAAATTGTCTGCACTAAGGTAGACTCCATGCCATATTTAGTGCATTTAAATTACAGAAGCAAATCTGTCTGGGTTGTCACTGGCTGGTATTTTGTTCAACAGAGAGCTGAACACAAGGAAATCTGCTGTCTAGAAACTGGCATCAGTCAGTGAACCTTGCAGACATGCAAAGACATGCAAATGACAGATAAGGCACAGGGAAAGAAATTATGGTGGGAATTGGCACCACTTCATGGCACTGACACTGCACATTTTAGGGTGAGAAGCAGCACTCTGCTGCAGCAGCCAAACAGATCCATTTTTCTCCATTTGCATATAGACAAAATAACCACACTCCCGTGGGGAACAGGGGATGTGCCAAAACAGGAGGAGATAAAGGGCAACAAGTTTGACATTTTTGCCTGCAGACAACCTCAGGCAGACAAGAAGCAGCAAATTAGAGAGACATCCTGGGACACAGCAACAGCAGGTCCCAGGTGTCATCACCTCACAGTGATGCTTGTCAGGGTTCTGCAGAAGGTGGCAGTCTCAGGCCTGTCACTCAGTGTCACCTGCTGCTTCTTTTGTCTTTCTTCACAATATTTGGTCACCTCAGGTCCAGCCAACATTACTACTGCTGTTATGTTGGCCTGGCTACAAGAAGGCTGTGTGCTTAGCAGGTGAGAACAAATCTTGTGCCAAGTCAGATCCCAAACCACAAAACAGACTCCTAGCTTTGGAAAAATGTGTCACTTTGAAATAATGTGTGTAATATGTCTCGCATCAAATCCATGTCAACATCTAAATCATGATGGCTCAACCTCCAAAATTCACTAGTGATTTTTCAAGCTTTATAATAAATCCAAACTCTTTACCAACAACAGCCAAGAGTAATTGTTTGAAAAATGCAGTGATTTGGGAAGGGTAAAACTGAAATTTCTTTTGTTACTAAATAATGGAACTTCACATCTTATAATTTGAATAATTCAGTCCTGTGACAGAAGTCTAATGTAAAGTCAAGGGAAAATTTTCTCTTTTCCTTCACCCCTACTAGACTGGATTGTCAGTCTTGCTCTTGTTGTGGGCCCCTAGTGATGTAAGCAAGGCAGGTGAACAAAAGAGTGAAGTATCTGCCACAGATGAAACTTGGCTTGGATGGTTTCAGGCCTAAGTGAATTATTTATCAGTGACTCAGGACATCTCTTCTCTGAGAAGGAATAGTACAGCAATTACAAAGGGTACTGGCTTTTATTTTGCATAGAGAAAGAGGTTCCTGATTAAGATAATGTTCTGGTTTTAGTTGGGATGGAGATAATTTTCTTTACAGTAGCGAGAATGGGGTTGTGTTTTGGATTTGTGCTGAAAACAGTGCTGACAACACAGGGTTGTTTTCACAACAGATAAACAAGCAAGAAACAAAGTTACTGCTTACTTCCAAAGCTATAAACAACATCTGCAAATTAACATCTACTGTTAATTAGATGTCCTTTAAAGATATTTTTAGATGGCTTATGCTATCCCATTTAACATTAATGAATTCTACAGCAGTCAAGAATACAAAAGGGTTAATAGCAGTAACTTTTCTTGTTTCCCAATGTCATATGTGTATTTCTGGGTAAGAGTAAAACAGAGTAGAAATATCCCATTTAATATTTAGTATGCTGTATAAATATAATGGTTAATCTCAGAACAAAAAGTTAATTTGAATTTTTTATTGCTTTCCCCCATAATGCTGGGCTGCTTGAAGACAGAATAGCAAAGGAGACAGATACTCTATTACAAGTCATTCCTTTTCCAAGTTAAGTTGGAAGAATTTAATATCATTAAGAATTATGGAGGGTTTTAACCATGGATAACACATGCTTTCTTGTATCACCAATTATTCCCTAGGTACTCAGACACAGCACTTGGCCTTCCATACCTAGAATTTATACGAGATTTCCTTAAAAATGGAAAAAGCTTCTTCTGTTATATCATTTGCTTCAGGAGAAAAGCAAAAATCTCAAAGCATTGGCTTTGCATTTTTTAAATTGTATAAAACAGGTACAGGACAGTAAAATGAGAAATGCAAGAGACTTTCCTGCTACAGAATGGCAAGTAAGGAACTTGTCTGGGCTCACACATTTTGCACTGTGGTAGTTTCTGTCTATGGATCAGGTGATCAAGCAAGGTGTGGCTAAGCATGAGAGCCATTTCTGCTCTTACCTCAGAGGGTGTGTGGGAGTGCAGAGCATTCCTCTGGCTGTCTAGGGGAGCTTGGAACCCCACCAGGGAGACTTAAGACCCTGGCAGGAAACTCAGGATTGTATCTTGGATCTCCGTCCATGGGAGAGATTGCCAACACTACAGGAGGAACTGCAAGGCCAAAAGGGTGTGAAATAGATAGTTTAGTTTATCACAGGGTGAAAATGTAGAATTTAGGTTTTTAGGGTGAGGATTGGGAAAGCAAGATGAAGGGCTTAGGGCGTTGTCCCTTCTCCTTTTTCTTCCTTCTCTCTCCTCTATTTTCTGCTGTGACGATGGTAGGAATAATTGGTGGAGGGAAACTGAGGTAAAAATGACATGTCTAAAGTAGATAGAAATTAACTGGTAAAAATTGATAAATAATAATATATTGTGGAAGATGGTTAGGTCACAGAATGGGTATAAAGGGCAGGGGACGCCCCTGCTAGGGGCAGTCCCTGCAGTGGTTCAGAGAGCTTTCAGTCTCTGTGGCTGTTAGCTCCAGACACTATGAGATAAGAGAAAAATAAGCAGCCTTGAATGTGAACCTTGCAGGCTTCTTCGTCTTTTCTGTCTCTGGCACGAGATTTTTTAAGATTAAAAGCTAGCCACAATGAACTGCACACACCCTCTGGGGGTAGAAACCCCTCAGGGTGTTCAGATGGATTCACGTGGTGGTACAAAAAACAGTGGAACGTATTTAGGAATGTTTGCTGAAGGGCTCCCAAAGTTGAAAAGAGCCAGATGATAGCAGGACTCAGACATTTTATATTCCCACTTGGCCCCAGCTGCAGTCATGCAGAATGAGCTCCTGTTCATGGGGAACAAAATGACAAAGAGGAAAATGTAGAGTTGGAAGGTGCCCACATCCTCCATCCTCATCCTCCCACACCCTTCAAGAGCACCATTTCCTTGTGATAGGTTATGTAAACATACACAAAAAGGACACATCTTTTTGTTATAAACTTATGACCTAAAAAGCCAAGAAAAAGACAGGAAGAATAAAAAGATGCAGAGACAGGTGATTTACACAGGGAATTAGTGTTGTTCCCACCATATTTTAAGCTTGCTGGTTTTGTTTTTGACCCAAGGAGAAACTTGCATGCTCAGACTTTGTCCCTTTTCTGGTTTAATAAAATGTGTTTGTGTACATGTATGCAGACTTTTCCATATAAATTTTGCCCTAACACATTCACTAAAACAACCTCGTAAGGTCAGGCAAGGATCAAAAACATTTTTGGGATACACTCAACACTGTATCCATAGCTCCCCATATTAATTGTGTCTTTTAAGACCGTGGACAAATATTAATGAGGGATGAATTTATCCTGTTATTTGGACCTTTTTCCAGCTAACTGTACAGGGGACTCTGGGTGTGGGGATCAAGGCTGTTAACAAATGTTAGTATCTGAATTGTAGTGAAATGCATGCCTAAAGCTACCCAAAATGGAAGGATTCAGCTGTGGACAGAAGAGAAAGCGGAGCTAAGCTCTCACGTGAGAGACAAATACATGAGTATGACACGCTCAAAGCAGGCAGTGGTTACATCTGTTTGCAGCCCAGGCTTTCTTGCTGTAGCACAAGGTGGTCCTGCACCTTGTCAGAAACCTTTCAGGAGCCCCAAATCAGCTCTCAAATGCCTGGTGTGCTGCAAGAAACAAACAAAAAAACCCTAAATCCCAACCACATTAGAAGTCCAATAAAATTCCTAGCAGGATTTTGTGGAATTTGTTTAAAGTGGAACAGCATCAACCCCCAAAACCGTCATGCAGGACAGCAATAAACTGAAAGCAGCAGAACAGTTGAACCATCCAGACAGAAACTATGACACACTACAGAAAAAGTAAGTGTTAAACCAGTGAATCAAAAACTTCATGGGTTACTTAAAACAGACTAAAGAAAAATGAGAACAAAAGGGGGAAATCACTACATATAATTTTAAAGTAATGCTTGGGTAGGTGAGGCAGGTATCCATAATCAGGCAAGCTCTTCAAGTAAGAGCCCATTAAGCCTTGCAAAAGAAAGACAAGACTGATAATCTAACACAGTGAATTTTGCAAGAATTTCTGGTTGAAAATCAAAGGCAATCTTAGTTAAAAAAGGGAATGAAATTAAATGGAANAAAGAAAAATGAGAACAAAAGGGGGAAATCACTACATATAATTTTAAAGTAATGCTTGGGTAGGTGAGGCAGGTATCCATAATCAGGCAAGCTCTTCAAGTAAGAGCCCATTAAGCCTTGCAAAAGAAAGACAAGACTGATAATCTGATACAGTGAATTTTGCAGGAATTTCTGGTTAAAAATCAAAGGCAATCTTTGTTAAAAAAGGGAATGAAATGAAATGGAATGAAATGGAATGAAATGAAAATAGTTTTGGGGCTATCTTTTTTTTCATTATTATTGTATTTTAAATGCAGAAGAACCAACACACATCAATGGAAGGAAAAAAATGCCTATTAGGTGATCATAAGAAATGCCACTTGCTTGGAGAACAACATTGTGTTGATATGGTGTATATCATCTTCTGTTTTAAGAGCCAATTTAAAAAAGCTCTGTACAATATGCTTTAGGTTTTACCCTGAATTAGGATTGATTTCTTTAATGGCCACAGCGGAGCAAGAGAAAAAGAATCACTCAGACAAATGGGGGTCCACGCAACCAGAATTACATTTTACAATATGACTCTGTACCTGCAGAGTACTCCAGCTTGCACACAAAGCCAGCATTAGGTATCAATTGATTTTTATATGCTGAAATGCAGCTTAACTTCTAAGGGCACCGCACTGCGCTGTAGCAGACTGTGAGAGATTTGTAACTCTCCCACTTAAGTGAGCTGTACTGCATAGAAAACTCTGAGAAGTCATCATAGATCACCCATAACCCAAAAAAACCTTAAATAGTAAAGATCAGGATCATTCACTATGATGCATTAATTTATAATAAATCATAATTCTAACACAATTAATGAACAAACATTCATCAAGGACAAATAACTCACTTAACCAGACAAGACACAAAAAACCTACACTATAATTCCATAATACATTTCCTCATCATCTCTTAAGTCCCATTAAGTGTATACATTTTACAGGATAACTGTAATATCAAAATATTCACGGGCATGCAAGAAAATAATTTTTTTTTTAACCGACGGAGGCAGAAAAAAGGATTCTATTTTAAAAGAAGAGTTAAGGAAAAAGGAAGCTGAAAATCTGAGTTTACTTTATTGTTTACTTTATTTTACAGTGTTCATAGGCACTGGTTGCAGTCCTTTAACATCATCTCCCCCATTTGGGAATTAAAAGGAGGAAAAAGCAAGAAAGTGCATTTCTCTCAAGCAGTGGTGTTTGTTCAGCATTTAGAAAGACTGCATAAGATTGGACCTGGCTTCTATAGACCCAAATAAGGTTCTTAAGAATGAAATTTTATCCCAACAACCTCATGGCAAAAGCAAAAAAAAAAAACGTTGTCAAAAAGAAAATGTGCCCCTAAAAACCCAGTCTGCCTGGGGATCTTGTTTGAGACAATGAAAACTTTGTCAGAATTCCAGAACCACAGAACATTCTGAGTTGGAAGGGACCCATTGGTGATTTTAGGGAAGCCAGAAGGAAGTCTGTCCTGTGTCAGGGAAGCAGGACTGTACTGCTCTGAGAGCACATGGTAAGACCACAATCAACACACTTCCTTTAAAAGAGGTGACACAGAGAGTGCTGGAGGCACTGTAAGGACTACAGTGGAGAAAAGCACAGGGAGGATATGTAATAGAGAAGAGTATAAATAGAAGTCACACTTAAAGATGTTCACAATGGGTATTTATAGTAGCTAGCAAAGATTCCTCTACATCTATGTCACTCTCTTCACCTTAAAATGAAACAGAACAAAGAAAAAGAGCTGGAGATTAGACATTTAAATAAATTTACATAGAGTACTGCATCAAGTTGCCTCATAAACAGCTACACTGTTTTGTTTGTGGTTTTAATCTGATTGTCCAGACATCCCACATCCTCCTAGCAGAACATGGAAGTGTGCCTTGCGTAGCTGTGATGTCTCTGCCTGCAGAATGACCACAAAACCTCTGCCACCAGCTGTAAATGTAAAGAAACCTTGTAGTTAGTGAGGTATCTGTGTGAAACTTTACTTGATATATTGAGAAACTCTTAATGAATAATGGCCAGGTGTTTTCATTTTCAGCTCATTTTAGGAGCTGTCCTCACTTAGAGCTTTGCTAATGATTTGTCAAGCCAGAGTGTTATTCTTGGATATTACATCAACAGCAGCCCTTCTATATTTCACCATTTCTATAAAATACTTTATATCAAAACAGAGAGTTTCCACAGTGACTGGTCCTAATGCTCTTATGCTATATTTGATACTCAGCTTGAGGTCAGTCAGAAGGTTTCATAGAAAGGCATATTTCAATTTCTACAGAATGGTGTTTCTTCAGATCTGTTCAGGTTCTAAGCTTTTATACCTGGAGCCACTTATGAAAAACTGTAATCCAAAATTT
Source organism: Platysteira castanea (assembly GCA_013397175.1). Lineage (NCBI taxonomy): Eukaryota > Metazoa > Chordata > Aves > Passeriformes > Platysteira > Platysteira castanea. Next base: position 770,573 of record VYXC01011656.1, on the reverse strand, counting down.
TTAAGAATGAGTACCTACAGAAAGAATGCCCCCATATTAACAGACCTTGATGAGCAGATCTAGGAACTACATTATTAATTCCTTAGACACGAGGAAAATTCACCCTCCTACAGGAGCAGACCGTCACACCAGCTAACATGGCTTAACAGCGACCAAGGAACATCACCTGCACTTGTGGTAGGAAGGTTCATGGCCCTCAGTCCTGGATTACTCTCCTGCTGAAACACCTCTTCTTGCATCTAAAGGAAGGGAGGGAAAAGTAAGGATTTGTACTTGTGGCAACATTTTATTAATTTAACACCTGTTCACTGGAAACTGGACAGTAGATGGATTTGTTTTATTGAGGCTGCTGCATGACCATCTGAACATAAAGATTTTTTTATCACCTCTGACTTGAGTCTGGTATAAACAGCTGGCCTAGAACTGAATGACTCTGCTTTACACTAACACATCTTTGAAACATACAGATGCCTCATGCCTGCATTTCCTTTCTCTAAGGTTTTCTACCTGGAGGTGCTTTGAGAAGTAGCAGCAGAGTTACTTTTACTTAAGAGAGATTCTAGAAATATACTGGGAAAAAAAGAAACAACAATATAAAAAAAAAAGTCGTTTTCCAATAGTGAAACTAAACAAATGCTGCCTAACTGCACATGCTGTGCTCATGAAAGAACAGTGAGACTGTTCATTGCTACTTCCTAGGCAATAATCATACATACAGAAATAAATCCCACTGAATTCTTGTGAATTAGCCTTAAAAAATAGATTACACATGAAGACAATCCATAGCATAAGTCATACAGTGCAAAAGCTGAAGGATTTAATAAGGTGTTCTCAGTACCTTTGATAAGGTGCAGCAGCAGCCTGTGCCTCCTTAGCAACTTAGAGGGAAAGGAAGGGTTTTCTCTTCCCCTCAGTCTCCTTCAAATATACTTGCTGCAGAAGGGAGGATTTGTTAACCTTGTCACACTGACATTTTAGAAGAACAGATAATTATAAACAAGGTGAAAAAACCCTACCAAATGGGTTTAAGTGGAATACTTATAAGGTCCCTTTTTTTTTTTTTTTTTTTTTTAGCAGCTAAATATGTACTAGACAACTTTAATGAGGCAGCACAAACAGGAACTATCTCAAAAGACATTCACCCAGAGATAACACAATCCAATTTCTGTTTGGTTCAGAATTTAACTCACAGTAGCAAACACTTATCCTGTTTAATTAAAAGAAACATTCATATGAGGAACATGAAGTTCTTGAATATGAATTTAAATATAAGAGCCTAAGAAAACAGTTAAGATTAAGAATGGACTACAATTACAAATTCAATTATCTGCATTCTTTACACTTCAGAAAATTCAATAGCTTCACAGATACTATAGGCTTTGAATACAAGGTATCAGATCTCAGCTGATGCAATCTGTTCCGATCAGTTGATAGCATGACTTGGCTCTGTTGTGTGTGTATAGGGAGCCTGAACTTATTCATACTGGAGTTGTTGCCGAATCCTTCAGTTACATCTGTGCTTATATGACTCCTTCCACCACAAAGCAAAATATGGTTCTACTCTGAAATAGCTCAGTAGATTTGCTCCGTCATTGTTTAGCCAGATTTTACCACTTTAGTATCAGTTTCTCAGCTTTCACTAAAATTAAGGAGTAAAGCTTTAATTTTTGTTTCCTTCCGAGCATATCAAGAAGGTAACTGGGAATGACCGGAGTTATTGAGAATGAATCATACTTGACCAACCTGATTGCCTTCTACCAGTCATCCACCAGTTGGGATGGATGATGGGAGAACTGTGGATGTTGTTTATCTTGGATTTGTTAAGGTCTGTGATGTGTTTTCCTACAGCAGCCTTATAGCCAAATTAGAGAGATATAGACTAGAAAAACAGGCAGTAAATAGGCTGGCAAATTGGCTGGACAGCCCGGCTCAAAGGTTCATCTCCAGACTGCCAAGTCCATCTAGTGGCCAGTAGCCAGACAAACTAATTCCTCAGGAGCCAGCACTGGAAACAATAATGTCCAGTACTTTTATTAGTTACCTGGACTATAGGACACAAAGCGCTCTCAGCAAGTTTGCAAATGACACCAAACTGGGGAGACCAGAAAAATTCACTGGAGGGCAGGGCTTCAGTTCAGAAAGACCTCAGTAAGGTAGAGAATCTCACTAAATTCAACAAAATCAAAAGCAAAGCCCTGCACCTGAGGTGGGACAACCCAATACACAAGATACAGGATAGGGAATGACTGATCAGGGAGTAGTTTTGCTGAAAAATGCCTTCGAGTCCTGGTGGACAAATTCAACCTGACCCACAGAAATGGGCCCTTGAAGACCAGCAGCACCCTGGGCTCGTGGAAGTGCAACCAGGAGGTCCAGGAGGGTCCTTCACCTCCGCTCAACACTTGTGAGACCACAGCTGGAGCGCTGTGCAGTTTTTGGCTCCCCAGCACAAGACATGGACATCCCAGAGCAGGTCCAGCACGGCCAGCCAGGCTGGCCCAGGGGATGGAGCACTTGGCAGAAGGGACAAGCTGAGAGATGTGAGTTTGCTAAGCCCAGAAATGAGGTAGGTCAAGGGACACACTGCAGTCTAAAGCTATTTAAGGGCAGGATTAAAGACAGACTGTTCTCAAAGAGGAACAGTGGAAAGATGCAAGACACCCTGGATATATAGGAAATTAGACACAAGGAAAATGGGTGGTTGGACACTGGAGCAGAGGTTCAGCGAAGCTGTGAGATTTCCATCCTTGCAGTTATTCCTTGCAGCTGAGCAACCTTGTCAGATTTGGAGTGGACCAGGAGGCTTCCAGAACACCCTCCAAACCCCATGATGACCATGATTCTGTGATTCTAGCTCTGGATTCAACAAGCAAAAGAGGTAAATGAGGTACATCTCAGTGTATCAGCACCTTGGTGTTTCTACCTAAACTGTCTGCAGAATTGTTTTCTAAAATTCTGGCTTGTTTTACCCTTAGAAATGGGCTCTGTCTGCTGAAATGATCATTGGGCCCTCTTGAGTGTGCTTATCTGCTCATGTGGTGTGTATCCTCTTGCTGCTGCCTTATAACCTAATTAATTAAAAAGGCCATTAAAACCATAACCCCATCACAAGAATGAGAAAGACTAATGTGAGAAGATACAGAGAGGTGCTCACAGAACCGCACAAGAAGTTTTGGGGAGATCTTGGAACTCCACATATGCTCTCTGAATCTTTAGGCTAACCCTAAACTTTCAGATGTTCTTTCTTCTTCATAGTGAAGGAAGTGGACATCATTTTACAAAGGTAAAGCAACTTCTGAAAAGCCACAGCTCTCTCAAATTACCCAAAAAAAGGGAATTTAGTGGCAGATTATTGTAGGTGACACTGTATGGCTACCATGGCCAGGGTGTAGGACTAGAAAATGAAGGTAGGAATGAAGGTAATGCAAAAGCAAAGCAGAAGAAACACATATGACACTGCAATATGGCACGTCCCCATCACATACTTCTGTAGAATTTCCAGAGTCCAGTCTCATTTTAGGCTTTGTATGTTGAATCAGCCAACAAGTCAAGGGTGCCTGTAGACTGAGTGCACCTGGTTTAAAACAGAATCCATGGGTTTTGACTCTGCCTTTCAAAGGGGTGACTGGGCCAGCCAAATGCATGTATAGCCCCAGCCCTTTCACTACACCAGGTAGTGTGAGAAGCTCTTTAAGGAAAGCTTGCAGCTGTTAGCTAGCAATGATAAATGCTTTGAGTGCATTACTGTGAATATATTATCCTCACCCTCCAAGGGACAACCCAAATTAGAAACTGGATCTGTTTGAGTTGTATGTGTGTGGGGAGAGTTCAAAATCAGCAAAGTGTGACTGTATTGTAAAGTTAAATTTGTAGGTAGTTCTCATTTAAAGTTTTATGGGCTTGCAAAGATTGGATAATATGTCAGAACAGTTAGGAGGGGATTGGGAATCCTATTTGCAGTTCTCCAGCAGGCTCACTCCTCAGGCTGATCTGCTAATAAAGGCAACCCTTGGACCATGGAAGAACTACTGAAGCAAAGCAAGGTGTAATGGCCAGATGCAGTATTAATACCAATTGTGAATTACATATTATTTAGGCCAAGCAGTGATATAAAAAAGGATATTTCCAGTGCTGGCTAAATGAGGAGAGAGAGGAGGAAACTTCTGACTTTCCTCATGACTTAGTATGCTTGATTTGTCTGTCTATGAACAACAGGAAAAAATATACATTTCTCACTTAAACTTATTGATAGGAAAAAGGCAGGCCAACATCTCAATAAATATCAGGGTGATACATGAACGCCTGCTGAATTTTTCAAAAAAAGATGATGTACTACTAGAAATTCAATTAGAGCAAGGCAGAGACAAAGAATGATGGGAAGTGGAACCAGGACAACGAGGACAAAGCTTAGGGCTGCATTATCACTCAAACACCTGTAATATCTGTAAAGCATACGTACCCAGTATGTGTGATATTGGGGTTAGTCATCAGTGTGGGGGCTTGTAAAGAATCCCTTGGCACTCGCAGAGGGACCTGTCCAGCCTGTGGTTGGAGACAGAGGAAATATCCTAAACCAAGGCAATCTACCCCAGCATACTGAAGGATTTCACTTCACCCAGGAAGCCCCCCTAAACAGTATGGTCCTTGCACTGTGCTGTAATAGTAAACTTTTAAGACTCTGCCTGTGCATAAAAAAGAATTTGCACCAGACTTTTATGAAAAAATATTTCCAGCTCTAAGCAAGCAAGATAGAAGAAACGCTACGGGATAAAGATTTGAAACAGTGCACAAAGCACCAAAGCCATAAAATCCTAGTTAATATACATGAGAAAATAATTAGTATGCATTGAAGCCTTGGGAAGAAAGCAGATGCACAAGCATTTTTACTGTAGATAAACGCAGTGTGGCTGCTGCTGAATGTAAAATACAGAAGACAACTTTTTTTCTTCTTATTCCTCGTCATGCTTGATGATCTTGCAAGAGTTTGGGATGGTAATTAAGTAACAAACTCATGGAAATTAATGTTTTACCTAGTCCATTTAATCTCATTCCCAGGATGTGAATGTATGGGATGAAATCAAGTATCCCTGTGGTGTCCCTGTTGTCTGAAAGATGCTGGTGCTGTATGCTGAGAAAAGATGCAGATATGGTTATTTTCCACATTTAGGGTATGAAAAAATTCTGTGAAGGGTGTGGAGAGGTTCTGTGCTGAAGATCAGTAACTATGGCAGTCTTCATCATTGTTATAAAAGGTAATAAGAGATAATTTTTATAAAAGGTAATAATAGTAATTGCCTTTGCTTTCTCTGCTTTCCTTGCTTTTACTCCATTTTTCACATTGTTCATTAGCAGTCTTTTGAGGGTGGTTCAAGACCTTACAGACTTCAAGCCTTTTGAAAGAAAAGTGGATAAATCACTCCAGCCCCATAAAAACCTATGGAGAAAACAACTTTCTTTACCTTTCCCAGAAAATTAATGTGCAGACTACACCGGGAATAGATACTCTGAGAAGCTGCAATTATCTTGGTATTTGAGCTTACTATAGATATTCACAACATATGGGGTCAAATATAATTTTTCCCACTTCTCTTGACTGTTACTATTGGATCCATAACTAAAAAGGGGTTAAGCCATAATAGCTGCCTTCTCATCTGGCACTTACAGAACATGCTAAGCAGAAGCAGGATTTTACTTGTTTCAAGACTTGAAGTGCAAGAAATTCATTGTATGCCATAGTAGAGGGAAATTTTAAAAGTATATAGAGATCTAAAGATGCAGGTTATGGCACACTGAAATACTCAAGAAGTATTGAAAAGCAAAAAAGGGAATTAAAAGTTTGGTCTATTCTCTGCTATTGCTGAAGAGATACCAAAGAGAAAGGAAATTCAGGGTCAGACTGTAGCTTACACTGACAATTAAGGTGATTGATTTTATATCGTTTGCAAGTGCCATGTTTGAAACCCAAATTAAGTCTTGAGGTGAGGAGCTTTCATGGACTCTCCTCTTGTCTGATGAGGCTGCCCAGCACCTAACACACTGAGAGCTCAGCTGCCCCATGCATGACTGATGGCAATGCACTGGAAGAAAGGTACAAACCAGCAGAGACAAAGGGCTTTTGTGTGGACAAAAGAAAGTGATAAAATGTAATTCTGTGACAGCTTGTATAAATCTATCTCTAATTTCTTAGCAGCCCTGGCAAGGGGAGCAGCATCAGAGTCTAAGTCGAGGATATTGCCCAGTCCCCTGTGAGAAGCTTTGCCTGTGCCACCCACAGTCCTGCTGAAAAACAGCTCTGAAATGCAATCACTCGTCTTGCCAAAAGCATCCTCTTCCCCACAGTAGTCCAAACCTTCCTTCTCTCTCTCTCCTTGTCATTAAGCAAACATTACAAACACATTCAGCACTTTCTATTGCTGCCAAAACAGTGTTTCTGCTACTGAGTTATACAGCAGAAGAGGTGCAAGTAGCCACATGTTCATCAGCCACCTTAATTTACACTCCCTCCAAAACCAGCACATATCTGAAACCTCATCAGTTTCTAAAACAAATTACACATCACTTATGACTTATATCAAAACTGAAGTAAAGCTCAGCAGGACTTATTGTTGCCCTGGTTTTTGCTAAAGCCTTCTGTATAACCTTGGAGTTGGAATTCTTTCTCACACAGTTTCATGTAAATAATAGCCAATGTTTACTTAACAGTATTTTCTGTTTTTCATTCCTTTTGTGATAAGAGAACTTTGATGAGCATCTTTTTTCTCCAGTGGGACTGGGAATGAAGTGGCATGTTCTCCAATCCCTTGTGCAGTTGAGAATTGTATAAAACGTGACATATGTAAATAAAGTGGGTCTTTTCCCTCCTTTCTGCTGAACCTAGCAGGTGTGAGAGTGTCATTATTGTGTTTTCCCAGACACAACTTATGAAGTCTCAGCAAAGACTAAATAGTGTAGTGAGAGATTTCTAATGCCTGTTTAAAGGGGTTTTTAAAAATATGCATATGGAAACCTTTATCTAGAACATTTCGTCATGAGTACCCAAAGACAAACTGCAGTTGTCAAAATCAGAGGACAAAGAACATCTTTGTGATTTTTAATGTTTTGGTATAATTTTTTCACTTGCACACAGAATATTACATCTTTCTTATCTTACTGGTATGTCAGGGCACATTGTGCCATACAGAAGCTGAACCCCACATTCTTTGTGCCCCTCCAAGTATCAGGACAATTTTTTCCTGTTGCTTTGGGGTACAAAGAATTTTGCAATACCTTGAAATAAAAGTGGGGGAAAAAACAGGTGAAAGAGGAAAAAAGCTATCTCATGGTCTTTGTGTATGTATTGCAAAGAAGAATCTGCAATTTTCATTCAAGTTGCTGTTAGAATCAGTTGCAACTGGAAGTCAAGCTCAGTAGCTCTTCCAAATATTACCTAATGTGCATTTGCTCTTGAAAAAGAAATCTACCTCAAAATATCAGTGGAACAAAAAGTAGTAGAGCAGATATATTTAAAATCAGTGTCTCTGCAGACAGCATCCATTCCCCATTTTCTGCACTTTGGCATGGGAGGTCTCTGTCTTCCTCAGTGTTAGGCTTAGCTTTAGACTCTTCAAACACTAGGGGAGACGGCTGAGAAAAATAAATTTCTGCCTGTTGGAGATGTTCTAACCAGACTCAGTCACAGGGACAAAGGACACCCCTTCTGATGACCCTCATCTCTTTCCCAGCACCCACTGACTGGTCTCCAAAATATTATCTTTTTTCCTTCAACTAAATCCTGAGTGCTGTTAGTCCATGCACAATCCATTTGCTATAATTCAGATTAGCATTTAAGGATAATTTTAGGGTGACACCCATACCTGGGAAGTGTCATTCTAAGATGGTGGACAAAATTTACATCCAGCATCTAACTATTTCTGCCCCAAATTTATTTTTAAGCCCACGTTCTACAGGCAGACATGGAAGTCAAGGCAGGAGGATACATGCATGCACCTCTGAAATTAAAGACTAGTTTTGTTCTATATGCTCGGGTTCATACAAGAAAAGGGTAGGGAATTGATACAGTTCATTTGGGCCAGAGAGAGAATATTCTTCACTGGGCAACTCACACTTCACAGATGTTAGCTGCTCTGAACCCCCCAAAACCAAGAGAAATCTCTTCATTGACTTCAGTGGTTTTGAATCCAGTTCATACTCTACAGCGCAATCTGTATTTCCCACTCAGATCAATAAAACACAAAGCAAAATATTCACTATGTCGTGTAATCCATCCTGCTCCAGCTCTGTAGCAGACAAATGAGATGCCCTTTATTGAAGCTCACAATGAATAAATGAGACTTTCTGCAAGTTTTATATGTTCATCAATGTTCATTACTTCTCAATTGATTTTCTAAGATCTGAGATATTCTTCTACCTGCATTTAATATATGCCCTTACTTTAGTTTTTTTGACTGCAGTTGAAAGTCTCCTGGCTCTGATTCCAGGCTTAAAGTTCCCTATTTTTTTATGACTACAAAATGAGATAGTACTAATTGCATCCTTGACTAAAGAAATTGCATCCTTCACTTGTAAGTCATCAAAATTTTATAGGCAAATGAATGACTTTTCTGAACTGAATATCTCTACTGAATATCTCCATTTCCTATCTCTGAAAGGAAAAATTTCAAGTTAGTATTACAGAATATTCACAGAAAACAAAAATTGAATCCATCCAAAGGGGTGCAATTGAGAAATACTTTTTTCAGTGTTGTGCATTGAATCAGGGAACAAAAATGGTGGCACTATGAGTCACACAGATAATTTAAATTATCTTGCAATTTCAAAGCCAAACATTCAGGATGGCTATCTGACTTGCATTTTTCAGACCAAAAGTTGCAAGAATTATTAATTAGCTATTTTGAAATATAACCTAGTTTCCACATTTTCATCCACTGTACAGTTTGTTGAGGCCACTGCCTCATGAAATCAGGAAAGACCAGAGGCCCGTTTTCTATATTTTCTCTTTTAGCCCGAAAGGAATTTTTCCTTCCAGATGGTAACTAATTCATACCAAGTAAATGTCAATAAAGGTGGCTAAAACACTTTTTGGAGCAGCCATTCCTCACAAAAGTCACCCTTTTCAACCAGCACAGCCCTGCTTAGAGAACAGATCTCACTGCCATCTTAATTATGAATTTGACTGGAAACTCCACAGTATAGAGGGACTGGAAATTTTCAGGGGCTCTCTTTTGTCGTTCATTTGATTCTAGCACAACAGAGGCTTAGTCTCAGTTGGAATGCCTAGCTGTGATGAATATACAAGTAACTAAAAAAAATATTAATTTCAGTAATAATAGTACCCTTATTCTGACTGACCCCAATCCAAGTATACAAGTCCCAAAGATACCAGAGGAAAATTTAAACACTCTTTTTTTAAACAGTGCTGGTTTTTGTCCTGAAAATAGACTCTCACAGATACTAAAAATACTTTCAGCATAATGGTCAACAGCTTCTAGCACTGCTCTGTGAATCATTTTAGCATGCTGCTGACTCCTAAAAGTTAAACCAATTTAATTTTAATTTTACTTCATTTTGCTTAGAAAGATTTTTCAGTATAGGGTTTGGGGTTTTTCTTTTTGTTTTCTTTTTTTCTTTTTCTTTTTGTTTTGTTTTATTTTTTTTCTTTTAAAGCACTGCTGTTTCAGGTTTTGCTGGCAAATAGTGCTGAACTCATTCAGTCTGTTTGCCAGAGTTAAGGTCACTGCAGCTTTAGTTTTACAAAGAACACCATTTCTCTGTTTCTCTGTTAATCTTGGCCTGAAAAGACCACACGGTACCCTTCCCAACTGAACAGTTTAGCCTTTGTTCCTTTGTTTGGGTTATACGATTAATCTGCTAGGTCGATAGCAAAAACGTGTGAGCTGCTGGTGTAGCAGATGATTGACAGGCAATTAGCAGCTTCTAGAGAACCCTGCTTTGAATTCCCCAGATATGTGACTGTGTTGGGAGGCAGAGGCTGCTGATCTGACTTTTTTGTAAACTTTTGCTGCAGTACTAAAAATGGGATCTCTGAAAGAACTAGTGTAACTATTCTCAGGAGCTTCAGCTGCATGAGACCCACAAAATTGAACCAGAGGTGTGAAAAGCTTAACTGTAAGCAAAAAACCTGTGTCTACTCCGATTTCTCAGAAAATAAGGTAAAATTCCTCATTAAAACACAAATCTGAAAAAACATTCGTTTCCAACTGCCACTTTATGGAAAAGGTGTGTAGCCCATGAACAATGCAACTTTTATGCTTGCTAGTTGTTTGTGAAGTTCTCATTATTTTTTCTTCCTGTTGCTAATTTCTTATTAAGATGACCACCTACTTTATGTTCTGTTAAGCTCTGCTAAAAACTAAGTGTGAACAATATTCTAGAATGGCATTCTATATTCTCCACTGATATATTCTGTTTTTTTTAAGTGTATACATTTGAAAGCATGTACATGTGTTCAATGATATTCCATTTCTCTGTTTGTAGAAGAAGTCTTAGACATGAGAGTTCCATATCCTTCTGTGCCAACACTGTAAAATAGTTTATTTCCTTAAAAATTTTTTCATGTGTAAACAGCTTCATCAACTGAAGTGTGTTAGTGTCAGTCATTTCTTACAGGCACATGTGCCCCTGACAATTGCCTAGTGACAATTTCATAATTTTTTAATGGGGTCTGGACTTGGTCAGCCACCACCAGGCTAGCTGGTTACACCCTTACCAATTCACGTTTTACGTGCACAAACCTTCACCGACTCAAGCAGGGACGAATCTGACATTCCTTGGTTTGCAGCGTGAGAGCTGCTGGCCAAAGCTCTCCAGGAGCAGCGATGCTGGATCACATCCCCCTCTCACTTGGAGAGTCGTGTCCCACAGACACGCACAGGTCTGCAAATTACTGCAGGGACAGAGCGAGAACTTGTGAGAAGATTGGAATGGCTCCCTCCCAACCCCTCTTCCCACATCTGCTGCAAAGTCTGCTTTTGTACAGACACGGAACAGCCGAACTCTTGGGGGTTCAGCTTTAGTCCACGAGACTCGAGAATCAGAAGCTGCAAACAGCATCAAATCTACTTTGCCAGGATGAAGGCAGGAGCTGAGTGAAGTTTGGATTTGCATCTTCGGTTCCCAAGAGAACTGGCATTTTAAAACCCGAGGCCTGAACCCCCGTGTTGTCACACTCTTACAGCTTTAAAAACAGCCATAAAAATAAGCTGTGTTAGAATTACAAGATGTTTGGAAGGGAGTATAATGGCACTGCACTTCCGTCAGGTAAGGGTTGTTTTCAAACAAATGGAGCAACAATCTGTTCACACTTACGCTTCTCAGAATATCTTTGCCTGTTCCTTTTGCAAGCTGCATGATATTTTATGTTAAAATGTCCGTGTGTTGAAAGATTCAGAAAAATTCAGCAGTGTTTTTTTCAATGCAACATCTGCAAAGCTTTTCAGATGTTCCACAGTGAAAATGATTTTCTCCAGCTAGAACTATTTCATTATATGAATCCCTTTTGGCTTTCCCTCAAGCAAATTTTATTGATATAATAAATTAAGTTGTTTCAAATTAGGTCTCAGAAATTAGGTATTCTAAACATTTCCATTAGAAATTCTTGATATTAGTTTAACAACTATTTTGTTATACCGCTTTGCAGCAAGCATACTTACTTCAAAAGCTAACCAGGACAAATCCTGAAATAAATTTTTCTTTTCTTGTAGCATCAAGGGAAGAAATGGGAACAGATAGAAACAAAGTGTGTATGTTTAGGAAAGAGAGGCCTTCTCTCAGCTGCTATTCATTTCACTTTTTTTTCCCCGACATTTTCATTACAGAGCTATCTGCTGATAGAGCTGGACTTAGTCCCCCTACAGTCCCGTTATTCCAAGATAAGTATAATGTTCAGCCTTGCCCTCCTATTCTCTTAACTTCCAAGTGGCTCAAACATTTCAGTTTACTTTTTCTGGTTGATGTGAAAAATAGATAAGTAGTAGAAAGGGAAAAAAAGAAACCAAAACCTAAAAGAGATGTACCAGCCAAGAAATTATTTTAGAAGAGCTGCAGTTTCACAACCTGAATACATTTAAGTATTTTAAATAATTCCAGTATTATTAAATTTGCTGAGAAAAAACCTTGACTTGCTCTCATTGGAAAACCTTTAAGAAAATGGCTCTGATTCTGCCTCCTGTGACACCAGCCTGAAGACAAAGGTATTTTAAGCCCACAGCAGCTCTGAGTCAGAAAGTACTCCTCATATTTAGGAGGGCATTTATGAATCCATTCATCATTGTTATATACCAAGGCTTGTCTGCCGCTGCAGAAATTCTTTTGTACCCCATGGTACCGTTACGATTTATCTCAGTTACAGCTGCTTTCATATTCACCAGGAGACACAGCTGTCTGCATCTAATCTTCATCTGTGGCAGGACTGAGGAGCATCCCGAATCCCTCCATGTCCTGCCCAGCTCCAGTGTCACAGCACAGAGAGCCACATCTGCCCTCAGGACAGGGTTTTATCAGTGGTGCACAGTAGGGCGCAGAGAGATGCTCAAAAGGTGCACAGTGACCAAAGGGCACAGTGACCAAACCTACAAGGGCAAAGGCACCACAGGAAGCTCACATTCAGTGGGAATGCATTAAGGGTTTGAGCTCACAGAAGTCTCCAAAGCTGCTTTGCAGTCCACTTCCTCTCAGGGGATTGAAACGAAGATCTTTTTTGTGTCTTTGTCACCCTTGAGGCTTAGCTCTGGGAGTGTTTCTTCTACAGGCAGGAAGGTCACTTACTTCCCTCAGGTGTCTCTCACCTCGACCTGAGCCAGTGGGCTCCCTGCTTAACACTCTCTTCTGCTCCCTCTGTTCATTGTACCCTGAACTCCAAAACCTTATCCATGCCTGGTCGACTGCAGGGAAGGGCAGTCTCCTTCCAGCAGAGGATTGGATCCCCTCCAGAGTGCAGAAGCTAAACAGACAACTCCTCTCCCTGATGCCCTGTTTTACAGAGCCTTTAGTGTGACATAACATACAGGAAACCACAAAGTAACCACCACCAGGTACCCAAAACAGTTCAGCTGCCTGTCCCAATACTCTCACTTTGACAGAAAGGTGCTGAATTATCACCTCCCCTCTCACTGGAGAGAGGGAGGAGGCTGCAAGGCAGAGAATCTGCAGAGCAGTCAGGAACCGAACCCAACTCAGACACCACTCCTGAAACATGAAGTCACCATTCCTTTTGTCCTGGCATCTGCTGCTTCCACCAAGAAGAACCCATCATGAGCAGTAACGTGTCCCTGGCTCCTGTCCCTCATTAACACTTGCTGTCATCACCCCAGGCTTGATCCCTCACTCCCAGTGACTGTGGATTCATAGTTCCCTATGAACATCCTCCCTCAATGCATTTTGAAAGAAAACAAAGCTTCAGGCACCTCCCATCCTTGTTCACCCCCATCATGCTCGCTCCCTGCTCTGAATTCCTTTTCCAAAACTTGATTTCCACTCTGTGCACCCCATCCCTGTATTCACTCAGCACTCATCTGCTGAAGCCAAGCAAGGCTCTTGCCTCCCATTCTCCTCTTGCTTCCTGCTGGCAGCCTCAGGTTGCTGCCCACCCACTTGGGGGGTATCCAGGGATGCAGCAGATCCATCACCCAACAGTAGAAAAATCACAGTATCATGCCCTTAGTGCTTTAAACATGGTTTTCCATTTTTGCAACACCACGTTTCAGGTTCAAAAATAGCATCTTTTTTTTTTTTCACAATGAAAAGTAACCTGGCTTTCAGAATCAAAACAGACAAAAGTATTAGTTATTGGAAATGTGAAAAAGAAACCTGTATATAATGAATAAATTCCCTCACTGGAACAAGGTGCTCAGTACAGATTCCCATTTCAACACATGACCTTGTTATTTACATTTACAGCATTTGGTTTTCTGATGTTACAACACTTCCATCTCTATAAAGGCAGTGTGGGCTCTGTAACACCCAGAAACTCACCCTGTGCTCCTGCTTTATGGCCAGGTGAGATACAGGAACTTGCCAATGACACCCCTCCATCTCTCCCTCACTCTCCCTGTGTATTTTGGTAAGACTCTTCTAGCATGGAATAACTAAATACCAGGAATATTCATTAGCCTAAGGAGCCTGTTCCTTCTCAGGAAACCATGCCACCTGAGCTGCACACATCTTCTACTCAGAGCAAAACAGGCACATTTTCTTAGTGTAACAATTTTTTTTTTATTTCAGTTACTTTTTCACATAAAACTTCATGTAAGCTACAAAAATCGTGAAATGCAGAAATGGTATTAAAACTGAAAATTTAAAAGTTTAGATAAAAAAAAATCCGTCTTTCCCTGCTAACAATGACCATTTAAAACGAACCACATTTTGATGGATTCATTTAATAAACATACCATACACTTCTCAAAAATAAATAAAGAACAACATCAGAAAAACCAATACTATCAACAACATGAAGCATTTAGTAATCTTTTCTTTTTTTTTCCTTGAAAGACATAAATGAAATTTCTAGGCACAGTTTTAGGCATTATAGAGGACACAGAGGCAATAGGTTAGTGTGCACTGCGCTGTACAAAAATACAGTCTGAATAAATTACATTGCTAGCCATAAGATTAGACTTCACTTACCAGTCAGTTCATTGCATGTTTAATATTATACAGTTACATGCTAATCCATATATATCATTTATATTTCAAACACATAGGTCTTTCTATATTTGTTTTTAAAATTTACAAAAGCTAAACGAAGTTGTGCAAGAAATCCAGAAGAGGTGCTGGGTACTTGTCAGCACCGGACGGTATACTTTAAGCTTAAAAAATACAAATAACTAGCCCTGCTTGCAAGTTTGCTATATAGATATATTTATTCATATATATTTGGAAGAAAACAAAAAAGATTTGTTGTGGGAGAGAATCATTCTGCTAGTGAGATAAAGTCAAACAACTGAAATAGTCGTGACATGACACAAGCACAACATACAAAATTATTAATTTGTCGTACGTACACTCAAGACACAGACTTGCACCTTTTTTGTGGCTAAAAAAAAAAAAAGAAAATCAGCACAAATTTACCTTTAGTTCAGTTCTGAGAAACAGAATGCTTGCCAAAATTTGCAATGGTAAAGGGGAAAACAGACACTGCAGTAGCAACCTAAGCTAAAGGTAGGTACCTAAATCCACATACTAGATGCCCACACAAAGGTCCTGAGGAGTCTGAGAGGTGGGTCCTAATAGACTGCATTACCTTCGAGAGGAAAAGCAGATGTTAAGACTAAAAATCAGATCTCTAACTCAAATGTGAATCAAGAACCTTGTCTTTAGGCATTCACGTTTGTAAATTGTTTTGCCTGAACACCTTTAAAATTAACAGCCAGTGACTTGCAGAGCACACACGGTTCATTTGCATTTGCCTTAGGCCTGACAGTTGCTTTCGCTCAAACTCCACATAAAGAAAAACAATTTGATAAATTAGTGGCTACGATATGGGTTCAGCCTTGTACCTTCTTGTCAGCACAAATTGCCACGCGATGCCAGCCCCTGAACACCATCCTCCTGGAAAGGTACAGACATCTTCTCACAGTGGGCTTCTCTGCACTAATCTAATTCCCATGCCAAAATACAATGTTCTCCATGCTGCTAAATAAAAGCAGAACTACACAGCTGCTCAGAAAGATACTGAGTTAACTATATACTGAATATCCGCCTTAAGTCAGTCTCAGGAAATAAAGCAGAGTTACAAATGCTCTCTTGAGTGCCTGTGAAATAACTGGATACAAGTTTTCCTCCCATCTTTTTTTTTCTCCAGGCATTGCCATGCAATCCCTTCCATGTCAAGCTGTCATTTCGCTCCATCTAATCTAATTAATCACCACTGCTTCTGCGAAGACTGCCGATACGGAATATTCTGCCATGGTAGTAAAGACTGAACTCCAGAGCGTCCCAGAGTTTTAAAAACCATCTCCACAAGCCAGCAATACATGCAAAATGACCTCTAAAGGCAGCCCTGTGTTCCCCTGCTCATTGCAGACCCTCAGCACCCTGCAGATGGTGGCCCAGCAGTAACACAAGAGATGCCATCCTAACACCCAGTAATTCAGGAGATTTTTCTGTGGAACCAGCAAAACTATTTGTGTCGAGGTGGATGTGCAACCCCAGCATATCTGCTTGTGCAGAGGTCCACATAGAATATATTTTAAATTTCTCCATTAAAAAAAATAGTTATTTCTAAAGATTACAATTGTATAAAAATATGTTTATAATTAATTGAAAATATCCAAATAAGCAAATTGTAAACAAAAATAAAAGTGATGCGGATTAAATTCATGTGAGAGTTCTCCCTGTTTTATCTATCTTGGGTTTCCTTTAATGAGTACAGTCTCTGGATGTTTTAAGTGGGAAATATACTAAGCAAGGAGTAATCAGATGTACGTAATCATCAGACAGTCCATGAGAAACTCATTTTTTAAAAACAAGAGGTTACCTCCTGAAGTGCTAATGTTTTAATATGGACATGATGGGGTCTCAGCTGTATTCTTGATGATCAGGGACATTCACAACCTAACTAGATTTTTTAAAAAATGGCAGTTTTAAAATTTGCAACAGCTTTAGAAAAGAATTTTTAGCAAGTATTATATTACAATGGAATAGCAAGAAGTTATTTTTGTCCAGTTCTACCTTAAATGGATGTGAACTTTTAAGCATTTCCCATAACACAGAGTCTGTACAAGGGCATATACAGAAGACAAACCATTGTGTTTATTTTTTAACACCAACCAAAACTGGGGGTACCAATCCAAGACTTTCAAGAATGTGTACAAAGTTAGTATTTTAACCACTGCATCACAGCTCATATTACAATTTTAAGATGCATCATTTCTCTCCTTCTGCATATATATATATTTGCATTATATATATTCATTTATACTAACAAAAACCTTTCAAAAATATAACTGAACTTGTTCCATATGCATTCTTTTCATGACGATGTTTGGAAGTTAAACGGGCACTCAGGACAACTGCAATTCATTCATACATTTTAGATGTCTCAGGGACAGATCAGGTCTTTTTCTATTCCCCATTATCTTCACCCCTCCAGCAAAACACTGAGAGCTGAGACAACTTCCAACTACACAGTCGGAAGCACATGTCTCTGGGTTTGGACTTCCTTCAACAATCTGCTGCAGCTGGCACGGTGATGTCGATTACCGATTCACAAAATCCTGCGTGGGTTGGTGGCTTGTTTGGGTTTTTCTCTTTTTTTTATTATTCTCCCAGCAGACTGTTGAATGCAGGTATTAGACAAGTAATTAACCAGTTACATTCACTGCCCTCAGCACCGTCACTTGCAACTAATTTCTTTAAGAGCATTTTTGAGCAAGTAACAAGGGGCCAACACAGCCTATTGTACAAGATGCCACTGCCTGCTTATCAGACATCTGAATCCTCTATGATACAGGGAAACTTCTAAATGGAGCCCATACCAGCTGCTCCCCTGAAGGCAACAGCAGATGCTGGCATTGCATTCTCATTCCAACCAGTTTTCTCACAATGGTCGCTGTCACGTAGATCCTTTTGCTTGTTGTCAGGAAAAATGAAGTTTATGTATCAGCAGCTTGCAGCATCTGCCTATGTAAGATCAGCAATCCTAGTGTTTGCAGTTCTTCTAAATGGTTGTAAAAGCTGGTTACAGTGTTCACACCCAAAAGGCAAAGGCTATTTTATCAACAGAGCAGACTGTTTGGTGCTCCACGAGTGTTCTAAAAAAACTGTGAGCTAGAAAAGATGGGGTAATCCTTTTTTTATTTTTCTTTTCATTAAATGATTCTAGTAATAGTCTTCATAGTTCTTAGGGTTCAGGCAATAAAGAATGGCACCCCCAAATGAAAATATAGTTGCACCCCATGCCAGGCCATAGCCCCAGTTGAATTCATGGTATATTTTCAAGCTGACCGTTTCGATGAACTTTATTGGGTAAAGGACTAAGCTGCAGACCTGGAGAACAACTGAAAGAGAAGAAAAAATAAAAATGTCAGAAGAAGCCTCAATTTGCTTCCTTAAAACAAAGAAAAACATCAAATAACTGAAATTCACATTTAAAATGCCCTTGGTGATTTTTAAGTAAGTGCTGCTCTTTTAAAATCACCTTCATTTCATTCACAGACAACAGAGCAGCTCTTCCATATTCCATCACTGATGAGCAAATATTATTGCTGTGATATGATGATGATCCTTCAAATGTCCACAAAATAAACAGTGAAAGTAGTATTTTCCAAATTCTTTTCTGTCTCTCCTTTCTATTTTAGTTTGCAGTCATTACTCCTTCCATAATAGCAAAACTTGTTCTATTGCCATTATAAATAAGTCAAAATGTGGAGCGAGAATACATGTTAAGAAATATAGCTGAGAATCAAATAATTTACTTAGCCTAGAAATAACTCATTGTCATAGGTGATATATACTTGTGCTCAGTAGAGACTCAGTGAATCACATATTTCATATGCATTACTGTGTTCTGTAATCAGAACTAATGACATTCTCGCACAGAATACCAAGGAATCTATAAAATTTGATCAGTCACTAAACTTCAAACCAGTAAACTATTATGAATTTAGGGGGTGGGTTACAAATACTTTGTGATGAAAGAAGCTAATAAAATAGATCAAATTCAAGACATTAAAAAGCTTCAAAATCATTACTTCCTATAGCACTGTCTCTGAGATCCACAGACACACATTGGCCATTTCAGTCCCACACACTCACTTGTCCAGCTGGCCCCTTTCATTCGCCATGGAGACAAGTGCTCACCTGTCCTGAGGACAGGACTGGTATGGGAAGATCATGTCCCACATTCATCAGAATCTTGGTGATAAAACTCTATAAAACACTCACTGGAAATTTCAGCTCATCCCACCTTAGCCTACCGAGTAGTCTTTGGACTGTTACTTGAGACTGACAATCTAGATAATGTTTGCACAGTGGATTTTCTGATGTGGATATCAAAATCCGTGGGATTTCTTTTTAATTCCACAGTTATTGAAGTTTTACTTGACATTATTCCATTCGAAGATAATTTTTTGTCTGTCAGCTCACAAAATACTGTGCAGCACTGGAGAAACTCTGGCAGGGTACACTAGGAAAAGCACCTACTCTTATGAAAAGATTATGCATTCCAGTTCTGTATAATGACAGCATCTTTACAGCCAAAAGCACCTCAACATATGCTCAGCTTTCAGACACATTTTTAAGACCATTCAAGGTCAGAAAGGATTTCTGAAAATGTATGGAAATATATGAGTTTTTCTTTAGTGGCTTCCTGCACTGGGGATGCAGCATCTCTGCTGTGTCAGTGCAGAAACTGCTCCGTGTGTGTCTGTGTCAAGTGCAAACCAAGGAAGTCTCCACCTTCCCCAGGGTAACATATGAAGTATGCTTAATTTCAATCTACAGATTGGACTTGTCAAAACACAACCAAAAAAAAGTGATTCTCTTGGAAGAGGAACATGTTGCTAAAGCAGCAACATGCACAAGAGGGGTTTTTTTGACATTTCCATAGTGAGGGTTCCAGCTTTTCCTACTGCTGGTCTAGATACGCTATTGTAGAGCTCAAAGGAGGTGCTGGCAGCAAGTGGCTGGTGGGAGCAGCCACCCTACACAGCCCTGGCATCACTTTGCACTAATTTTGCCTTCAGTCAGTTTTTTGCTGTAGAGCAGGAAGGGAGCTGTGTAAGCTAGAAGCAGCAGTCAATGAAGTTATGACAAATTATCAGTATGACCCCAAAAGATGCTGAAAGCAATGCCTGCAACTACTGATCTGCTCCTAGTGAATTTAAAGGGAAAACCACACTATGCTGACCTGTTTAAGGGAAGTGTGTACCATCTTCCTTCAGAAGCACAAATCTTTTCCTGTAGAAAAAACAGGCTGCAAAGGAAATCCTAAATAGTCTGCAACTCAAATGCTGTTCAGAAAAGACTAATCACCTCAAATTTGATTGTTCACTTCAAATGTAGACCCATTTTTTATGACTAGCACTATGATGCTTGCAATATGGGAACAGGAATACTAGTTTTATTCCATTCACATGAAATATAAGCAATTACATGTACTCATCATATTAAACATGAAGAAATCGTAACTAATGCTGTAAAATTAGGAAAATATCATTTCAGTCATCTTTTTTTTTCTTTGTTCAAGTGTTTGACTATAAGTTTTGATGTCAAAAAAACCCCATTTATGATGTGGCTTTCTAAGTGATCTGTAATTATTAAAATGCTGGTGCTGGCTAGTGAGTTCAGTACTTCTGTTCTCTACCTCCTGCTCACTTCACATGAGTAAAGCACTTCATTAATAAGTGCTGGGTGTTTCAAAGATTATCTGAAAATGTAGCTGCAGCAATGACAGAAAAAAAAATAAATCTCTCTTCTTTGTAGTGCCAGGCAAACTGACAGTAATGAGAGTGGACACTAATCTCAGAGATTCAGGATGGACATCAACAAAATAAAAAATACCATAAGGAGGGTAGTATTGGCCCAGGACAACATGCTTGGAAAGGCTGTTACATCTTCACACTTAAATTTCTTCACAACTGGTCCAGACAAAGCTGTTACTGTTAGTGACCATCCTGCCTCAATGAGATTGGAGTACATGACCTACAGAGTATTTTCCCCAGCAGTATTTCTTTGATATTATGACTCTTTTTGCTGCCCTGTAGCAGCCTGTACTACATCCTACTAAAGTCAGTCCTACTTTTTCAGACCATTCCATCAACTTCATAAAATCAAATTCTGGCTTTCACTGTATCCGCCATTTTTTCTAACTTCACTGTAAAATTTGACAAGTAAACTTCCACTCCATCTTCCACATCATTATGCCAATAGGTAATAGCACAGAACTAAGGATGCAATCCAGCTGGACTGTGCTCTGTCAGAATTAAAAGATACATCCTCCAAGTATTCTGCAATTATTATCTGCCACCATTTTATATTACTCTCTTACCTATATATATTTTCACTTAGCCACTGTTTTCCCTAGCTTGCATGTAAAAGCAACTTGTGAAATGTGTTAAAAGCTTGCTGATGTCAACAGGTTATTCTTCCAAACACTGTTACATTTGTTACAGCACTAAAAGGCAAGCATCTTTAATTTTTTCATATTTTTCTTTTATGGACTTTCAACAAGAACACTTTCTTTTTCTGCCCTTAAATTAAGACGTGGTTAGCACTCAGTTATCTGGTAAGTGTATCATGAAACTCCTACACTGACAAGTTTGTGAGCTTGCACTTTGAGGGTGCAGTTTTCAGGGACAGTTTGGTTCATGATCTCTAAGACACCCTGGCAGGTACATGAG
Organism: Platysteira castanea; assembly: GCA_013397175.1. Taxonomy (NCBI): domain Eukaryota; kingdom Metazoa; phylum Chordata; class Aves; order Passeriformes; genus Platysteira; species Platysteira castanea. Next base: position 749,217 of record VYXC01011656.1, on the reverse strand, counting down.
CTGGTGACCTCCACCAGACCAAAGAGCCACGTGAGCCAAGGTGGCTCCATGCAAGAGTTCCTGCAACTGCCTCCCTGTGTGCTCCACATTTTTCCATTACCTGAGGTGTTCTCTTCCTCCAACTTTAAAATACATACTGTCAGCTCTATAAAAACACTTTCACATCTTTTCATTACTTGCTGGCTTATTCTCAGTATCTAGGTTGACTTTTGGTTTTTTTGGTCCCTTTCTTTCTCATCTCTTCCAGTCCTAGTCAGTCAATCTTCTCCCTCACCTACAAGAGTCACTAACTGAAACCTGAAGCTGAGAAAAAAAATAAAAATAAATCAAAACTTGAAGGAAAAAAAAATAGCCTAGAGCCAACTGTTTGGACTCTATACAGCACCTGAAAATAACTTTTCCATTTTGTCCTTTCTTCCACACAGAGACCTTTTCTACCCAACATTCACACATCATTAAATGTCTGTGGGCAATTCATACTGTGCCCTTTTTCCAGAGGCAGCTGATAGACTCCTAACCAGAGTTACACAGAATATTTGGTCTTGTCAGCACATTCACAGGTCAGGGCAGGGTTTATCCTTGAAGATTTGTGAAATCCACAGATGAAGGCTTGAATCCATGGAAAGCTGCATAAGGCACAAACTGCTACAATCTTAACTTTCCCCTCTTCAGTGGGGGATTATTTCCATAATTCTTTCAAGATATGCCATCCATATTCATCTCTACGTAGTGCTGACATCAAAGAAAAAAATCGGTAGGAAATGCCTTTTAACAATGTAAGTGTCAAATCCTAAAAGGATTCTCCTCAGATTTGCTAGATAATGAGGAAGAATGGGGCAGGTTGCCTTGGCCTCATCATCTCTCTTCTCATATGCTTCAGGTTATGGCTGTTTAAAATGCACATGCACACACACAGAGGCAAAGGGAAGATGTGAACATCATCATAAGCTAAAGGACCAATTTACTTCCCTCTTAGATTCAAGTAAGCATTAACCCCCCTCACCATCAACCTTTTGTAGTAAAGACTGGAAGCAATTTTATGCAGAGGAGAGCACATGAAGACAAACAGCAGGATTTGAGGAAATCTTTTCTTGGGGAAAGCCATTTCTTTTTTTTTAGTAGAAACTTTACTAAATGAGCAATATGGCAAGACAGGCGTGTGTGGCTGAATAATTACTGAGTTACTACATGACGTTATGAGAAATTAAGCCAAGAGTCAAACAAGAAGCCACTACAAAAATTCAATAACCCCATTTCCTTCAAAGTTAACTGCCCAGAATGCCTTATAGCCTCAGAATTAACACTGAATTTTAAAACAATGTAACCAGTACCTTTATTCATTTAACCAAGCAACACACAGAACAAAACCAGATGATTTCCACTCAGGGATTCTGATCCTAGGTTGCTTTAATTTCCTAAAAGCAAATGAAATGTAATCTAGGAATATGCCTTGAGCACATAAAAGTGCATCTTGAAGGGCTCGGTTCCATCAAGGCAACGTTATCAGCAGGGGGCAGCAGGAGCCTTCCTGGAGTTGTGCTTCATCCCAAACTCCCTCCAATTCCGTGCTCTCATCCTCTATATCCCCTTAAGTGGCTTTTTTTAATACATCCCGAAGGTTGTCATCCTCTTCATTATGGGCTATCAGAAGGGGCTTAAGCTGCTGGCTCCAATGGAGATGTGAGTGACAGGATGAAGGCAAACCAGGCTTGGTGAGTCTCAGGAGAATCTGAAATATCCATGCTGATGAAGCCCCAAAGCACCAGAATATATAAAATGAGATGATTTGATATTGTAATTGTACCTCACTGGACCAGTCTTACAGACAATTCAGATTCGCAGGTCTCCCTTAAGATTTTGTGATAGTTTATATAAACTGTTCCATTTTTATGTTTTTAAAACCAAACAGGGACTACACTGTGACAGCTTGTTAAATTAATAACTGAGCAAGATGACACAAGGAAATTAATTCCTTATGGCACAGGGGCATATATAAACACCTTGCAAGATAATCCTATTTATTTTCACATGTAGAGCTTCCAGGGTTCACCTTTGGGTATTAATTTTCCTGTTTTAAAATTGCAAAAGAGAGAACATTAAAATAAAGACGGCTTTGCATGAAGAATAAAAATGGGGACATCAAGCAGCACAAAGTCACAGATTAAAACTGGTATTTTGAGATTTATCCTCTGTAGTTTCCCGTGCTGCATGTATTTCACAAAACAATAAATATAATGCAAATAAATAATTGTTTATGAACTAATGATAGAGCAACTGCAAAAATGATTAATGCTGTGCAGAACTTACATCCTGAGAAACCTCAAAGGAGTTAACACAGAAGTAACCAAACACCTGAATTAGTATGCAGAACAAGGCATATCTCCCTCCACAAAAGTTCAGCTGCTCTCATGAAATCTTTTTAATGATGCCAGTGCTTACCTGCAGCGAAGAGCATGACTGCGACTGGTCTGTAGAACCGCCTCCGAGAGCCCACGCAGATGGAGATCAGCCCAACCAGGAAAGCTATGAGGATGATGGCAGCACCACCCAGCAGCAGAGCCAGAGTAGCTATCTGCCAGTCTAGGGGGGAAAAAAACAAAGAGGGGGAAAAAAAATAATACAATTTCAGTAAAACAAGCCCACAGGCCTGATAGAAACAGCACAATATGAGGAATACAGAGGCTGCAACAAGGCTCGGGTAAATAAAGAGCTGTGCCTTGAGTTTCTTTTCCCCTAATTAGTGAATCACCTTTATAAAACAGATGTAACTCAGAAGCAAAGTGCCACAACCTCCCACGCTTACTCAAGCCTTAGTTGGCCTCGTTGGGATTTTGTCTCAAGTAAAACTGAGTAATTTGGTCCCCTGGTTTTTACCCAATTTAGAATGAGAAATTGAGGCTGGCTCGGGATTGTCTGGTGTTGTGTTAGCTGACCCTCAATCTAACTTTCTCACAAAACAGTGAAAGTCAAACCTCTGCTTGAGCTGATTAGGATGACACAGCAAGGGAAATGCATGGAGCCTCATCATACACACCTGTCCCTTGGGGAGTACCAAAGCCACACAGTATCAGTAACAAAACTGAGGAATTTAGGAAAAAAAAAAAGTATATATATTCAACCCTAAAAGATAGCTGGAAGTCAAGATTTTCTAAAGGCAGTAACAACCATTAGCTGCAGACCCAGTCAAATCTCAAGCCCATTTTAAAATGTCAGTTATCCTCAAGTGTCAGTTTTTCTTCCTCCACAAGCAACCTCTGCACTTGGCCCAGTGTATTATCTAATTATTCTCATATATAATGGATGCAGTTATAAACAACGTATTTGCAGTCTTAAATCACATAAATCAAAAACCATTTGTAAGCTGATGGCCCTGATGCATAAATACAACATCCAAGATCTAACTTAAGAGCTTATGTGGGATTTTAGAAAGGCACAGGCTTTGGGCTGTCTCTTTTCCCAAAAGAATATCTAAGACCTTTCCTCTCTCCAGTAGCAGGCATCAAGAAAAAGAATCGGATCACTATTTACTGCTTATCACTACTGCTTACTAGTTCAAGGAAGATGATATAAATTCAGCTCATGGGAAAAGGACCCATGGATCCTCTGCATCTCACTACTTTGAAAATACTAGCAGCCATGTGATACTCAGAATACAATGTCCAAATGCATTACACAGTTCAAAGAAAATAAGATTAATTATTTCCAAAATAAATTTCCACAATAAGTATCTTAAAGTTACTAAAATAACAACAACAACAAAAATGAACATCCTCTTTTGGAAATGAGTAAAAAGGACTGTTTTAAATAAACAATGGATCCAGTTTCAAGAGGAATCTAATCTGCTGAAGATACAGACAGTGCAGCTGTGGAGCTTGCAAATGGAATGCTGGCAGCTATTATCTCCAAAAAGCCTTCACATATTATATGAAAAAGGATGAAGGCGATTAAAAGAAGAAAGCGAATAGAAGAGCTATAAAAGCATTGCTTGAAAAGAAAGTGATTTTAAAGGTGTGTTTGTGCAAGTACACACACTTTCATTCTTTTCAGAAATCCAAGCATGTTCTTTACTAATACTTTAATTACTAAGTACTCAACCTTCCAAGCTACTTTACTCCTTGTTTTCTTACTGGACTAAACCCCAAGGCTGGGAACAATCTTTCATTCTATCATCAGCATGCAAGCACATGTCAGTTTGCTGTGTGTCCCACTGCTATACTATCATTATTGGGATGGAAATATGACTTTAGTACTGGACAGAGATGTTTTGGAGAGTGGTTTTTAATATTAACATGAGCCTTCAGAAACACCAAGTTGTTAGTGTACTGATGATTTAGAAAGGATTCTTCCAATATCACAGTGCATTACAGATATAAAATAGAGAAATAAATAAACAGAATGGACCACTTTGGAACAATATGAAAGGAATACTTGCACTAGAAAATTACACAGATACAAAGACCAGCCACATAAATCCATATCACACCAAAGTTAAAAGCCATACAAAATTGATGACATAAATCAAAGGGCCAGATGGGAAAACTCAGAAACTAAAATTTTTTGAAAGTCACTACAAATAATAAAATATTAAATGTTGTCTTTGCATTGATCAGATGCCAAAGTCTAATGCAAAGGGAAGGTATACAACACTGAGTAGCAGCTAAAAGGAAAACAAATTGAGTATCCTAATGCTTTCCAAAACCCCACTTGAAAAACAACCAAACAGCTGATAATAAATTAGGTAAAGGTGATATAAGTGTGGGGTTAGAATATAGTTTAACTTCCAGTACAAATATACAGATTCCAGAAAGGTTAAAAAATAAACAAACTACCTTACTATAGTACTAATGTGGGAGGTAAAAGGACAAATGAGTGTTGGGAGACACCCACACTCCCAACTAAAAAGGAACTGACTTGGATAAACAAAATTAATTTCTTGAGTAAGACAACCTACTCAGTGATGCTGACAGCAGGACAAAACCGAGGCTGTTACTGTTCCTCACCACCAGCTGGGGACCAGGTACTGAATGTTTTGCTCTGGGCCACAATGTCTGGAATTGCCTGTTTATTTTAGCCCCTTTCACAGGAGCGTTCAATGCTACCGGCCTTTGCCTTGAGCTGCAGCTGAGTGGGACTTGGGTTGAAGAACGTCGTGAAGGTCAGACATAACTGCACAAAGAACACAGGACTAAACTTTCCTATACTGGCTACCAGTGTAACTACATGTTTAAATCTCCTTGTCATCTTCGAAAAATCTTAACTTTCAATTTCGAAAGCCATTTGATCTGGTGACAAAATAAAGTTTATGTTAGATTAAGAAAGCAAAATCTTCTGCATGGGTCTTCTACTTAACAGCAATTAATTTTTTTTTTTAATCCATGCCACTGGACTTTACACAAAATAAATGAAAGATCCAAAGTAAATAGAACCACTACCTCTGAAGGCAGAACACCCTGTAAATCAGATAGCTACAACATAAACACATACAGCAAACACAGTTTTTCTGCAATAAATATCTGTAGTGTTCCTCAGACTACCCAAGAGTGATTTACAACACACAGCATCAAAATGGGATCAGCAGATTTGTTCTGTTCCATAGTGCTGCTGGTACACAGAACATAAACATCATAAACCTACTTTAGAGTATCCAAAATATGCTTGTACCTCTTCTAGGCAGGCACCAATCTTGCAAGTAAGTTACTAATAAGAACTGTAAGTTCAGGAGACTCAGCAGTTCAGTGAGACTGCTCATTCTCACAGAGATAGAAATACACAAAAACACAAATGTGACCGTATAATTGATATTTATAATAATAATTATTACTTTTCTGCATTCAAAACACAATTTGTTACACTTTAAGAGTGCACATCAGTCTTTTTCACTGTACACCACTACAGTTTTTTAAACTATACATCCATTATCTAAGAACAATATTAGGAACTTTTAAAAATCTAGTTAAACACACACAAATGTTAATAAACTTTTAGACTTTAAAAAGCACTGTCACCTCACGCCATGCCCAAATAAGATTGTTTTGTTGGTTTAGGTAGCTTTAGATTTTTTCAGTGTTCCACCATTTTTGTAATACATTAAAAACTACACTAACAGTGCCACCTATCCCATCCAAACTAGAATTAAGACATTTTTGACAATTGTTAGGCAACTCGAGAGATTTCTTAAGAAAAACCTCACTTAATGTATCCTATTTTTAGGTCTGAAAATCCCAAAGAAGCATCTCAATATCTATAACCAGGAAAAATATGTACTGCAGTTCTGACAGCGATTATAGTGTTTGCATATTTTAAACTATAACAATCTGCCCATTAGTTTGAGAATGTGGGTTTCAGTATTTGGAAATATATAAAAATATGAACCTAGGCACTTGACACATATTTCCAATACATATTTGGCAAAAAATTTATTAAAATTACCATCTTCAGTTAAAAAAAAAAAGCTCCCAAACCATGATGATACTGTTTCTTTTCAGTTAGCTCCTCATACAACAGTCAGCACCTTTCTGGAGGACAGCTTGGTCTCCTTGCTGTTTGGAAATTCTACCTGTTTCTTAGTGATCCAGAGGCACAGTGTCACTTGTACACTGAAATTTCTAACTCTCCTCCCTTCTTTCCCTAAAAGAAATGACCCAAGGCTTTCAGCTGTATAGTAATTTTTAATTAAGAGCAGCTCTATTTGCTCAATTTCTTGGATGAAATAGTACTTCACTACTAGGGTAAAATCAGGGAAAGCCATAAAAAAAAAAATAAAGCACATCAAAGTTCTGAAATGTGTATTTTAATAACTAGGTCCTTTTTTTAACATAAGAAAGATAAATGCAAAAGGCTGGTGTAGATGTCATATTTTCAGCCAGGTATCCCAAAATTAATTTTTTTTTTGACAAGGTATTGTACCAAGTAAAAGAAGAAGTGGTGTGAATAGAAGCATACTGTGGAATATGTGAAGCATTTGTGTTTAGGGCTCTTTCACACAGTGCATGTGAACTGAATTAATTTCTTAAGAAACAATCAAATTTTCCTTTCTTCCATACAACGGCTCACCACCAAGTCTTGTCATAAAGGCTACAGTACCAAAATGCATGCAGCTGTTACATGAGGAAGGCCATGACTGACCTTCTAGCACTAAACAAAATCTTGGTAAGAAACAAAACCACAACACTTGGGTAAGTTTTTCTGATTCATTGCAAAGCTTCCACTTATCAAGTACCTGCCCTCAGACAATAAATACTCTTAAGAAATTGCAATACAGCATTCAAAATAATGATTTTGAAAGAATGTGTCAAGCAGAAAAACTTGAGGCACCCACACATAAGATATTAAATATAACCCACTGAGTATCATAACAATCATCTTAAATACCTAGGATAGCTAGAGATATTCCTAATTGCTTCATATTCAAACTTAAATAGCAAATAGCAAACAAAAGTTTAAGTGTAGTGTATATATATAAAAACATAAAGGCAAACTCTAGTTCCTAAAAGTGCTTTGGTTGCATGATCAGTACAATTTCTTCTTTTTTCAGCAGGATCATGAGCAGAGCCATCTGTGGAAGGCGAAGATCCACTGAATTCTGTGGAAAAGCTGAGGTACAGCAGGAGCCATTCAGTTCTCACATCAAATCACTCCACAGAGGTCACCTTTAGAGCCTCAACATGAGCCAAAATGATGGTCCTCAAAGAGCTGCTCAGAAGAGTTCTGCTCTGGGTGAAGGGGATATTGGCTAAAGCTGGGAAGCCCAGTGCCTGTAAGTTACTGGGTCCACACTGCTCCTGTACAGCCAGCCTGCAGGTGCAGTCCTTGGGATCCTGCAAGGGACACTTCTGCACGCTGCAGACAGAAGTGCTGTCTAGCAAGATTCCTACCAAACCTCCATAAATTGCTCTAGCCACAGCTTTTCACAGTGCAGCCCTGTACAACAATGACAACTAAGTATTTTTGTATTTTCTGCTTGTTGGTTAGTATAGTATGTTTATTAGTGCTGGCTGCTGCACAGACATACTCTGGCTTTTATATTTATTTCCTTTCTATTTTATGGATTGAGAATAAGATTTTTCTGAAGTGTGAAAATTACTTGTGCATGTGGCTACTCAAGTCACTCAGACACTTAAAAAGCATTACCAGAGCTACAAGAACCAGCCACCTCTGGCTGAAAGCATCATTTCCTTCAGAGAGAACTCACTTTACCCCAAGGCTTCCTTCTAAAAGCCGTAACTTTAAACACATGAAATAGCTACATGAAGTCACAGGTATGTTAAAAAGAAGCTATTTGTGGATATGACATTTTCCCTAAGATATCTGTCTTCATCCACACACAGCAGCACAAATGTCCACGTGGGACAAAGCCCTCAATAACACAAGTGCTGCACAACACCCATGAGATTAACAGGAAGACTTTCCCATAGCTCTAATTCACCAGGACACTGACAACACCCAAAGAGAAATTTAAGCATTTTATGCTAGGTGCCAAAATGCCTAAGTGCCTCCTAAGGATAATTCAGAGGCTCCACATAAGGCATCGGTCAGTTTGCATTTACTGTACAAGAGGCTTGTAGGATGATTTAGTGTTCCTGATGCTGAGTGGAGAGTCACTTAGAATCAGTCAAAGAAGAGAACAAGTGGAGAGACATCCAAAAAATAGCTTTCTGGTGCAGACTCTGTGTCTTACAGAGGTGCAGAATGCTAATGGATAATGATGGCAGCCAACCAGTGAAGGAGGAAAGGCAGATGCCTGCTTAGCTACCATACACCAGGGGCTAGAGAGCTTCTCAGAAGCTGCAAGGTCTGTGCTTCCCAGCTCTGGCTCCAGACTCTAGCCTCAAACCTTCTGCTCCCTTTTCCCAGTGGGATTTCTTGACTGCTAGGGTAGGTTGCAACTGCTCTTCTCTTCTGTCTGCTAGATGCAAGCTGCAAAAAGATTTATGAGGTCTGTGAACAAATTCGTATGAGGGAATCCAAATATGAGTCTTGCTTCAGAGAGCCTCTTACCTAACCGGCCCCTTCCAACACTCTGTTGCTGTTTATGCACCTTTCCCTGATGCACAAGAATGCTGGGCATTACTGCATGGCAGCCCAGACTCAGGGCTCTCTCACCTTTGAAGAAAAAAGGCCTTAGCAGCCACCTGCAGAGCTGCAGCCCTCTCACCTGGGCTTCTCCTATAGTTTTCCTCTTCTCCAAGAGCAAGATAACTGAGATGAGAGAGAAAGAAGATGACTCTATTCCAGGCAAGATAACAGCCCACTGGCAGCATGCTCCAGGCAGTAGAGCTCTGCCACCTACCCTCCTCAGCCTGGAAAGGACGTGCTTGACAGCCTGGGGGAATAACCAGGCAGCCACTAGGCAGACTGCTCACCTCTCCACAGAAAGCAGTGCCCCTCACTTTCCACCTGAAGATGCCACTGCAAGTGCAGGGGACACTTTGGTTATATATATATATAAATATGGTAAGCAACTCGACTGATGTGTAAAAGAGACAGCAAGACAACAAAATGGTCCAAATGCCTGGGGGACTGCAGATGCATGAGCAGCTTGAAATGTAGCAGGTGCTTGCTCATCTGCCCACAAACACATATCTCTCCTGAAGAATAAAGCTTCCATTCCTCATTTATATGAAATATATATACTTTGTAGAGATGTGGGTTGGGGAGGGGTATGTTGTATGTCTGCTCTGTGGCCCGCCTTTCTTTCTAAAATCACAAAGTCCTTTAAACACAGCCACAACTTCAAATAACGAATTAAGTGGTGCCACTATATAGATCTTTATTTTACCATTGAAAAGCAACATGCATTGCACATCACTTTCACCAACAGAGGACTTCAAGACAAGCACAGCATTACAGAAAATCATGTAATCTATAATTCATTCACAGAATAGTACAGCATGTACTCAGGCATTTCCTCTATTGGATACACGGCATTCTTCTGAGATTAGCTTGCTACTATGTCATTTTAATTACTGGATATTCATTCATTCAATAAAAATAATAAAAACCTCTCAAACAACTGCACACACCCACAACTTCGAGAACTTCACAAAAACCTGGAACTCTTAGAACTCTGCCATTAGGAAAGAAGCGTGGGAGATGTGTTATACAAGCTTTTCACAAAAAGCTCACTATTTCTGACCTCTTCTATATAAGCTACTACCTTTTAGCAATCTGAAGTACTATGCTTTGCGTTGGAACCAGAATGTAACTATTTTCCCACAGTTATCTATGTTCTTCCAGCAAACTGGCAATCTTCTGCAATTTTCAAAACTCATTCCATTGTTCCTTGAGAAAAACAATTAGCATTTAAAAGAGTTTGAGAAGTACTTCCCATCAGAACGATGGCTTTAAGTGGAACAAGTGAAACACATAGAGCAATACAGCTGGATCCTCCTGTTACCCTCAATCTTATGTGGTTGTCTTGGGCCACAAACCAGTAGCAGAGGCAAGGCCACTCTCTGTGCAATTCTAAATATAAAAATCTCATCAAATATTAAAACTACTTGTATTATCCCTAGCTCCAGGAACATCGTATTTAATAAACAAAACTTAAAGCAATGGGATACATTAATGATTTTAAAATCACAGTGAACAACAGCAGTAGCAATAACCCTCTATAGCTACAAGTCTCTTTTCTTTTAAAGAGTAATATCACTGATAAGGTGTACGGTGCTCTTGACCTGATCAGAGGAACTCACAAATGTGCTAACCGTGTCTCTTACTGGCTGGAGAAGGGTGGCTGCAAAACCTCCACCATACCAAAAGGTCCAGACTACTGAACATGATCTGCTGCTCCCATGGCCTTGGGAAGTCTGAGGGTAAAATAACTGGTCGGTTTGTAAGAGAAGAAGCATACCTTAAAATATTCTATTGGGGCTGCTGTGAGGGGTAGTTAAGCCCCTTTGAGTTAAGGCATTCTGCACAGTTTAAAGAAGCCAGATAGAAATCAGGCATAGACAAGAGTATCAGTCATCACAGAATCACAGAATCACAGAATAATTTAGGTTGGGAAGGACCTCTAGTTCAGCTCCCCAAGGAAAGTAGAGCCAACCTTCAAGTCAGACTCAACTTCACAGTTAGATCAGCCTGCTCAGAGTCTTAGACACTGAGTTTGAAGTAGTATGGCTTTTGATTTTATGTCCACCTTCAGATAAAGTGCTGGGGATGATTATTAGAGTTAATACAAAAAATGACAGATTACAGTTTTCAAAACCAGAAGGAATGCTTTATTAATTCTTCCTTAGATTGTATGAGCCATTTTTTTCACGTTAGTAAAATTACATTAGTTCTTCTTCTGTTATTTTATAGCAAACTACCAGCCTTGCTGAGCTTTTTACAAATACATGTCAACATCAAATCTGAGCAATGATCCAGATCTTCTAATGAGGAAGCTGCTTTTCAGCTAGCAATTTCCCCTTGGAACAGCTCCTTAGATTCTGAACGAGGAGATACCATCCAAGATTATTCTGGCATGCCAATTCAGATATCTGCATGTGATGTGTAATTAAGGTTAAGCCCCTTGAAGTGCTACTGAATGAACAGCCTCTGATGCTGTTTTTATTTTAAGAACAAATTAGAACAAAATTACAAGCATAAAACTAGATTCAAGTTGTTTACTGCACCATGCTATAAGCTAAGCTTACCTTCACTGCTCGCTCATCACAAAGTTTAATAGACATTCAGAGGCCCTGCTGCATGTATTTCCTTGAGAATGTTTTGTCTTTCAAATATTCATGGACAGTTCTAAAAGAGCATAATACTCTTGCAGAAAACTGAACGTTGCATAAAGAATTCGACAGGTTGTAAAGTAACAAAGCCATATACCCCCACATTCACCAGAATGAACACAGTTAATCAAAACCATTCAAATGTATTTTTATATATGCTGTTTTCACAATAAACTGAAAGGCTGCAAAGAAGCCATTGTTTTCTAAGAATAGCTTATACATGGATTTAAGTCAAAATAGACAAGGTTTACCTGCACGTTAGATTCTACGGAGCCCTTTATTTCTTCCACATCACATTTGTGTATCTTTAATTTAAAGAGCTATAACGGCTGCAGTTTACTGCACAAATTCAAATTTACTGTTATTAATCTGCAGGATGAAGACAAGTACCTGTGCAGGTATAGATACACCAGGCAGTTTTACACAGGATGCATTTAATTTTAATGCTGTGACAGGAATAAATATTCATATATAACTCCTGATAAATCTCTAAATGAACCACCACAAACTAGATATAATGCATTTCAAATAAGCTCTAAAAATTTTTTTTTCTAGACACACAAGTTTAAAATACAGTTGGTCTAAAGACAACTTCTGCATCAGCCAAGGTAAGCTTTAATCATAGAAAATAGTTATATGCCCAGACAGTTGGGGAAACTTCAGAGATTTACAACTGCATTTCTGAATTTCAGGATTTTATAACTAAGCTTTCCACACTGGTAACTTTGTTAATTTTTCATCTCCTGAAGTTGCTGCTAATGGGTGATTTACATAGACCCTAAGAGTGGAAAAAAGAAAAAAAAAAAAGAGGCAAATTAAGAGGAGATAGTTTTATAATTTTCAGATGTCAAAAATTTGACTCACTATTTTACTTACTTGAACCATCAATATTGTAAAGTACTTACACAAGTTTAAAAGTAGTATGGGAGCAAACAATAGCTTGCAAGTTCCAAAAAAGCCATTGGAACAGTGAAAGAATGAATGTGAACACATGCTCCAAGCACTAGCAATGCTCAAGGAAAAACGAGATTATTCCCAGCTACAGGAGCCAATGCACTCATGCTCTGTGCACTTCCTTCTGCTCTCCACTACCAAGCTGCCTTTCTGACAGCAGTCAGGGGTCCTACATCTAATTACAACAAAAGTTTTTAATTAAACCTCGAATATGCTTTAACAGCTTCTAGCATGAGCTTGCCCTTGATGTTGCCACTTGAGGTGCTCTCCTTCCAGGGATGATGAAGTGAATCTCTTAAAATCATGGGTGAAGATGCCTTTTTTCCTCTGTGTACTACTGCTTTTCACAGCCAGCTGCAAAGCTGCCTGCACTGGTATCAAGCTAAAAGAGCTTTCCCTGTGGGAGCTCTCCACTATCTCCAAAATACTGCTTGCTGGATTCACAATGTAGGAGGAAAGTGCACTTAAAATATTAATGCCAGCACACAAAATGGTCTCAAATATGAGCCAAATCCAACTTGGTGAACTTAGTGGGAGCCCTCCTTTAATGGCATTGTAACACACTAGCAGAAGGCAAGAGGAAAACAGTACAGTTTCTCATATTTCAGGTCTGGTCAGAATGCATTACTCTGTGCTGAACATGAGGAAAGTGAAGGGTTTATTCCAGTCACCTAAAGTAAAACAATCATTCACTTCTTCCACAGTAGCTTGTGAAACCTGCCTCAACTAGACTGGAAGGTATTTGAGGAAAAGGGGTAAAGCTCATTCAAAGAACTTGAATAAAACTGGATAGGCAGGAATTTGTGCACATGATAGTAGAAGACACCAGCAGAGGACAGATCAGATTTTCAACACACAGCATCCAACGAAAACTACATCTCATTCCTATCCATCTTCACCCATTCATCTTCCACCTTCCCACAGACAGGTGACCAACAGAGGAACAAGAGAGATTAGTGTCCTTTTATGCTGCTCCATAAGCTGTCCTGCTTCTCTTCCCGTCCCACTTTTGTGTGTATGTGTGTGTACACACGCATGCGTGACGGGGAGATGGATCGAGGGGGGAGCCCAGCAAAGTGTGTGGAGGTGGGGGGGATTTGAAGCAGGTCCTCATTCAAGCCATCTGAAAAGTCTTTCTGTAATCAAGGGGATACTATTTCAGGAGACAGGGAGAAGGGGCAAAGGATTCACGTTGCTAAGGAGACACGAAGAAGCTGACATTCCTACATAAATTTCCATTTATACCAGGGAAGGAAAAGAAAGCACTCCAAACTTTGTGCAGATACCCTGGTAACTGACTGAAACCGACATTTCTTTACAATTCATTTTATGTTATTTAAAACAAAATCCCAAACAACATTCAAGCCCTCAACTACTGCACACAACAGAAAAAAAAAATAAGCACAGCAGCAAAGGAACCTGTGTAATTCCAGCTCAAAAAGACATCAGTTAATTCCCAGAGCCTATACAAGGACTTCAGAGAATAGAGGAAAACAAAACACACCGAGAATATAGTCAGTCCTTTGCTTTGCCTCCCAAAATACACATCTTGTCCTCGCATGATTTACCCAACCAAAGAGCACAGCAATCCAAACAGATGATTTATCAATGCAAGTGTGTGTGTGTGGACAGGGATGAGGATGAAAACGATGTGGGGGGGAGGCTGGCTGCATTTGTCAGTGTTTCTGTTGGGGCTCCAGAAGTTGCTATCAGGCATAAAGTAAATAAAACCACCCAGGAAAACCAAAACAATTACCGTACTACAAAAGAATTTACTGAAAAATATTCAACAGGCAGCTTGTTTTTATCATTCGCAAACCGTTTTTGAAGTACTCCAAGCAACAGTGAAATGACGTTAAAAAAAACAACAATCCGTGATCAAAGACCTAAAAAGGTGAAGAACGAATGAGCATCAAAAAATCACAACGGGGAGTGTGGCATGAAGGCAAAGGAGCGTAAAAGAGGACGGGAAGACCAGTACGTGTTAGAGAAAGACACACGCAAGCACACCCGGCGTGATGGAGAGAGTCCGAGCCCAGGCGTCCCTACACCGGACAAAGTAGCAACCGCTTTTGGTTTAGGAAGCCCCAACTTTGTAAGACCAGAGACTTCTCAGATGGGGGCGGAGGGGAATTATAAGATACTCGATCCTAAACAGTTTCTCACTGTATAGGGAAGCCACCACAAGGTAAAAATAATCAAAACTAGTTCAAACTCAGGATCTTTTGTGACAATACCACGGCAGATAGGGAGCCAGTCACCCCTTTCGCTGACTGAAGCCTCGCATCTCCCACACTCCGGACACGATCCGAGCACGGGCGCTCGGCGCTGCCCCTCCCGCACACGCCGCTCGCTGGGAGCGCCGCCGCCTCCGCCCCAGCCCGACCGCCGGCGAGATGCGGGGTCGGGGCGGCGAGGCTGGCGGGAGGACTGGGAGAAGGAGGAGGATGGGGACGGGTGAAGAGGTTCCAGAAGGGAAGGGGTGCGGCCGGCGGGAGGACAAAGGTGCCGGGGACTCCTCCCGGCGGCAGCGGCGGCCGGCGCAGGGAGCCGGGCGGGGACCAGGGGCGGGAGCGAGCGAGGCGAGGAACCAGTGGGGACAGCGGGGCACGGCCCCGGGCACTGCTCCGGTCCGGAGGGGGCTGGCCCTGGGAAAGGGCTGGGATACAGTCCCGAAGGAGACCAGGGTGAAGGAGAGGCGGTTCAGGGGATGCTGGTGGGTCAGCCAGGGCACTGCGAGGAAAAGGAATTCTCAGTGGCCGGGGTGCAGCCAAGGGAGCGGGAGGCGGACGAGGAGGGGGGAAAGGCAGCAAGGGCCGGCGGCGGAAGGGAGCGGAGCGGGGCCGGGGGCA
>VYXC01011656.1:629196-732975 GCA_013397175.1 Platysteira castanea | reverse complement strand
ACGGCGGGGAACCGGGCGAAAGGAAAGGCCGCCTCGGGTGCAGGATTAGCAGGGCCTGACCTTAATTCTTCTTCTGGAGTGACCTTTACATCACAAGTTATTAGTGGAGGGTTTAAAAAAATAATTCAACGTTTCACTATTCGTGTGTGGACTTACCTGCGATTCCCTCTTCACTCTCCCGTCAGCGGCCTTGCTGATCCCAAATTAAATCTTTGAGGAAGGATAAGTACTTTGCCTGGTTTCCACTTAGTCTCTGTTTATTTTGCTTAATTAGCACTGAGGTGCTGAGAATGTCAAGGGCAAATGTTTAGGTTAGTTATTAAACAGGGTACTAGTATAATTCACTGTCTGAAGCAGCTCTTCCTCAAGACACAAACACACACAGGCACAAAGGTGGAGTGTAATGTCCATAAAGGATTATTTTAAAAGAGCAGGAAGATTCAACCTAAAGATTTTAAAGCAAATGCTACTTACATTTGAGGGAGAACTCTAAAGTGGGAAGAGAAAAATTAAGCCAGGAAAGCCGTCATCTAGTGAAGAAACGGAAAATCTTGTCCATAAGTGCTAATTATTATATCCCTATTAATAGTATTTAGGGGTTTTTTTACCTTCTAACTATAGAAATGTTCACATTATTTTCAGAAGGTGCAGGATTAAACCCTAGTGGTTTGCACAACTACCTTCCAAGTTTCATTTCATTCTGTTCTCAGTTTAAGGCTGAAACAGAAAGAAAAAATATTATTTACATGACAAACTTCTCAGAGCACAAACAGCTTTGCTCTTACAGCTGCTTGTAGGAGTTAGCATATGAGGTCTAGTCATGGTTTCGCAGTGGTGTTATGTTAGAGAACACTTAGAGCATATTGCAACAATTTCTCCTTTTCTTTTTAGATATCTCCTCGACTAGAAGCACAACCACCAAAGCTCAGTACTCTGATACCATAGTAGGTGTATCATAGTGCATATAAAGACTGTGATGTTAGCAGAAGTTGGGTGTATTTCTAAAGGACTCTTGGCCATAGGTGTCTGTGAATTCAACTACCATGTCTGTCACTAATCCTGAGTAAGAAATGCATTTCCCTGACCTGTTACTGCTAGAACTTGGAAAGAAATTAGAAATTTGGGGTTGCAGTTCGGCGGTTTGTTGTTTTGGGGATTTTTTTAAAATGTCTGGTATCACTTCAGTAGGGATGTACCAGACACTAATATGTTAACCAATTTGTTTAGTCATGTTTCTATTGCCTCCCAAACATAAAGTGTTAAGCATTTGAAGAACATTTAGCAAAAATAATTTTAAAAAATGAGAAAGGATTTAAACAATAATTGATAAAGAACATAGATGTGCCAAGATAAAGACTTCAAAACCACATGAAGTGCAGAATCATGGTTCTGATCTAGTATTTCATATAAAAGGGAGAGAAAATTAATTTGCTAGAATATGTGAAAACTTGTGATATTTTGTACAGAGAGAACACTGTCACCTATAGTTAATGTTGCCAGTACTTTCTGGCAGCAAAAGCTCAGGTTTTACTTCATTAAACCTTTCCTGTTTGGGCTGGAGTTGCCTCTAGAAGATACCTGCCTCAGGTTGATTTTTCATTTAACAGTTACACTAAAGTTCAGTCATATGTAGTCTGAAAAATAGGCATTTTCACCATCTACAAAAAAAATGAAATATCCCAAAGACTTCAACGTTTTTGTCAGTGAGAAGCAAAAGATTGACATACAGCCCCTCGCAAAAACAAACCCAAGCACGACCTGCACACCTCAGTACAGTGGGCTGTGCATGAGAGAGATCCTTTTGTATCTTACAGTCTCCAAAGAATTCATCTGTGGTGAGTGTGCTGCATCCATTTACAGCTCCTCTGTCTGAATGAATGATGTATCAGCAAGTGGATGCTTGGGCATGCTCCAGCCTCCACCTTTTGGCCCCTCACTACTCCCAGTGTACCTCGGAGAGCTTGCTAGAGCCCACTCTGGGATTGAAAAGGAACAGGGACGTGTCGGCCCACTTCAAAGATATTCTGCTCACAGAGCTTACTAAAAACAGCCCACATGGTGGGACCACTTGTCCTAAGGCACCATCCAACACTGGGGGTTCAAGGGTTAGGAAAGCCTGGACTTCACAAAGGGCAAGAAGGGCTGGAAAGAAGGCAGAGACCGTATAAATGGACAGGCAAGATTAAGTGAATAGAGGCAAAATGGGAAAAGACAGCGAGAAAGTCGAAGTAGCAGAGTTCATAACAAAGTAACAAGCACCATTGCCTCAGAAATCTGTCTTTGACTTAAGTATTGTGTCTCTTTTCCTATGGTGAATGGATGTGAAATCAATGGTAAAAGTCTGCCCTGCCTCCCTGGGTGGTCAGTCCAGAGAAGGAACAGCTACTGAAACTATTAGTTCAAGTGATAAGGATCTCCTCTGGGTCCCCAGGAAGACCTGACCTTTGCTGATTACATAAGTTGTGGTTCAGTGCAATTTCACACAATGCGCTTTTCGTCTGTACGAACAAGTAATTTTTTGAAATCTCTGAATGACTTACCTGGTTTCATGTTTGGAGCTCAAACTGGAAAATGAAATCAATTACAAGGATGATTCTAACATGTAAAGTATTAAAAGCTTGTTGAATATTTCCAAATACCAGGTGCAAAGCACTGCCCACTCTTACCATCAGTGGGCAGTTCCAATGAATCTTGGTAAGTCTGTACATGAAATCTCTCTTAGAAAACAGGAAAAAATACACCATCTCTAAATCTAACAGAGATATTCATTACTGTTTATGAGAAGCCATATGCTAAAGTCAAAAAGACCATAAAAGTATTTCAAGAGAATTAATACCATTGTATTCAATAAGAAGTCAGTATAGAGATAAAATGCAGTGAATAAATAGTAAAGATTCTAAGACCTACTGTCTGCCTGCTTCATTTCCTTGGAGAGGCAGGGTTCCTCGGGAAACATAGCTTATGCTCATGTATTAATTAGTATGCCACCATTTACGTTAGTCAGAGCACGTGTAGAAACAGCTGAATTAAATCAGTCTAAATCTTGTCATTTCCACACTTCTAAGTGCAACACTTTGGAACAATATCTTTTGAAGTACACTATATTATTCTGCATATAATTTGAAATAGAACAACTCAAAGTATTTCCAACGAGTACTATTTTTCCAAGATATATAAAGATGTTATAAACGTGAGCTACTACTACTGCACTATTGTCCTAGTTCATGTCTCTGGCACCATCATTTTTGTGTCTTCAGGTCAGGAAATAATAAGAACTTCTTGAGCCTTTACTTCTCCAGGCTCAACAATCCCACCTCTCTCAGCTTCTCTCATATAGAGTGCTCTGGCCATCCTCATTGCTGTCTGCAGGCCTCAGTCAGCATGTCTGTACCTTTCCTGCACTGGGGAGCCAAAATTCTGGACACAAATCCTGAATGGAAGTGGTGGATCACTCTCCTGGACCTGCTGGTTGCATTTTTGCCAATGCAACCCAGGATGCTGTTACCCTTCCTTGCTGCAAGGGCGCATTGCTGATGCTTGTTCACCTCACTGCCCAGCTTGATCACCAGGTCAATTTTGTTCAGAGCTGCTTCCCAGCTGTTCATACCCCAGCCTGTACTGGTGTGTGGGATAATCCTCTCCAAGGTGCAAGGTTTGCATTTGCATCCTTGAACTTTGTGGGGTTCCTGCCAGACCATTACAGCAGCCTGAGCAGCTCCTTCAGAATCCCAGTCCTGCCCTCCAGTGCATTGGCTGCTCCACCTCTGTTTCAGTGTCCCCTGCATATTTGTGGAGAGTTCCTCTTCATGCTGTCCTAAGTCACAGCTGCAACAACCATATACCCTGTCAAGGGTCCTTCCAAGTCCAAGAGCTGAAGGAATTGGCCTGAATATGATGGACACTGCATAAGGAAAAGTGAGAGAAGCAAGCTTTTCCCCCCTTCAGTCACGTGCAAGACCCTTACAGGAGAGCAGCAGCAAGCAGTCAAAGCCCAGTCCCATAGCTGCCTCCATTGTCAATTTTTTGCAGACTCAATAGGAAAAGCTGTGTGACAGAGGTCCCCTGAGAAGGTTCCAGACTTGCAACCTTTAAACAAGTATCCAAGCAAGCAAGATGTTGGTTTCTGTGGGACTTCTTCTATTCCACATTCTATCTTAGCACAGCCCCTGTGATAGTATCAGGAGTACTGAGGCAGCAGTTCAGTTGTTTTTCTCTGAAGTGGGGTAGGGTCTGAATTATGCATGGGCTGAGGTTACTGCTGCTAACATTCTTGGTTTTAAATTAGACTTTAAAGCCAAATAGCACCCAGACTGGGAAGTACAGCACCACCTAAGAGCTGCTGCATTTCCCTTATCCATGGTGAACCTGTCACGACGTGGCAGAAGAAAACCTTGGGTGGTTTAGTACTGGCTGTGACTCAAACTGCACAGTCACTATGAAAAAAATGAGGCAGATACTGAAAAAGCATGTGAAAAGTTTATCTTAGCAGGAATGGAAAATAGTGTTATGTCCATACAAGAAAACAAAATGTGTTTTGAAAACTGTGATGAAACTGAATATGGCATATCAAAGAAAATAAAAAAGGTGAGTAGAAACTACTCTTTGCACCAGGTGCAAAACTCATACCAAGGGGAAATATATGGTTAAGCTAGTGACAAAATTCAATGTGAGTGATTCATCCAAAACTAAGAAGAGGAGCATCATTGCTACAAATTTTAATATCCTTTTCATTTCTTTTCTTTATTTTTTTTTTCTGCAGAGGCTGGGATTGTAGAAACATTATCTTCTGATATATCATCACCTCATATGGCCAAATGAGCTCCTGTGCAAACTCCCAGACATCATATCTGAGAAAGTATATTTGTTCTGCTTGTTGATGCCTGTTGGAATTTCTTTCACAATGTTTTGAATCTTTCCCCAAATCGTTGTCATTTGTACATCTGACTGAGTGCATTTCTTCACTCATATATTTTAACACTTTTCATATGCCCTCGAGCATCAACAGAAATGTATTTTTCATTGGCTGAATTGATGTTGCTGTTTTTTCATTGCATTTGTAATGTGACATTCGTTTTTGTTTTCTTTTGTGTTTTGTTTTCTTTCTCCTAGTACTCCACTTTAAATGACAAAGTATTTAAAGAGAGCAAGCTGGTTCATTTTATTCTGCTATATTAAGAGAATGCTTCTAACTTCAATGTTAGAGCTAATCTAATTAAAATTAATGAAAAACTCAGCAATTGAAAAGAGGGATATATGGGAATTTACGAAACACAGAAAGAAGTCAGGATTTGCACTATTGCTGTGCGTTTTCTTTTCTTTGGTTAACATGAATGTCACCTAGAAAACCATTCCCCCCCCAGCACCCATCCTGCGGTTCTAGCTCTCCTACTTGTGGGAAGGACAGCCAAGCCTGGAAGTTTTGCTACTGTTCCAGGTGTGACCCATCCCAGTCTGTGCTCCCTCAGGCTTTTACCTTCCTGTGGTCCATTTGGCATTTGACAAAGGCACCAGGCCTGTCCTCCAGCAGCAGTCCTGCAGTTCCCTCTCCCTAAACTCCAGCCCTTTTGTCCTCTTGCATTTTCTCTCTTTCTTAATTGCCCTTAATAGAAATGCAGATGAGGAAGGGGAAGGCTGATTGTTGAGGACAATCCTATTACTAGTCTGGCAAGGCCATTGTATTATTATAAAATGTCATAATTTCAGTCGTAGTCTTTGTGCTGCCTTTCAAGCAAATTGTTCAGATCTTTCTCCTAAATGAGGGAAAGGACAGTCATCTGTCTGGGGTTTTTTAAACCCTGTGTGGCATTTTTTTGGATACCCTGAGAATCTATAACAAGTGTTTTACACCCATTTCTTGTAATCTCCTCTTCTGTCAGACTAACTTCATGCATGTTTAACATTTAAGAAAAAGAAAATTGAGACCTAGCAGTTCGCTTTCCTCCTGCTCCCTCCTCCACACTGTACACTCACCACTTGTTTTTAGCCAAGAAGTGGTGCTTCACAGCTCCAGTTGCTTTGTTGTTCATATTAAGACTGCCAGTAAAAGTTTCATTTGGCTTCTGTCAGTCATACAAGAAGTAGTGAAAATAAAAGTGAAGGGAAGCTTGCAATCAGAAACACAGCCAAGAAGGGTTTGCACTGAGAAGTCTCAAAAACTTCATTTCTTAACAGAATCGAATGCAAAGCAAATAAGGTGATTATTTTTTAGATGATTGAGAAAATAATGGATATTTATTAGGACTTTTCTCTAGATCTATTTTTAAGTGATTTTTTTCACCAAAATGGTTTGTTTTCATAAGGAAAAAAAATACACATAAAAACAAGATTCAGAATGAAACCAGAAAAATTATTTTGACTCAAAAAATCAGTTTTAGACAGAGAAAATAAATTAAAACTCTCTTGTGAATGGTGACTTACATTTTCCTTTAACATCTGCTTCTCTCCACTAGCTGGCCAGGTAAATTGCTCAATCCCCTAGTCCACTTAATCTAGGCAGTGAAATTCCACTCTTAAAATCACTGAAAAAACAGTGACTCACTTTTCCTAAGTCTATTTACCACAGTCCTGTGTTTCTTCCTTCACTGGATGTCTCCACATTAAGAAATATGGAGAATGAAAGAGGCTGTCATGATCTATTGAGAGATGGCAAGGCACCTTTGATGTTTTCAGGATCCTTGTTCACTTGAAGTAAAACATTAGTTATGAAATGATGGACCAAAGAGCTGGTGAAGAATGTGAAATTAGTAGAAACAATGGTACAATACATCTTACAAAAATTAAATTTGTCATTCAAAAGACAAAAATAGCTCATTCTGATGTCCAGTGTATTAAATCTACCTTCACTGGAGCACAAAGCATGTACCAGTCAATTACTGATCAAGGGAAAAGCCATATGTCAAATACAGTATATGATAGATTGAAGAAAAATCACTTTGACTAGCATGAAAATTAAACCCAGCCCCAGATTCTTTGCATACCCCAATCTCTTACTGAGTTGAGTAGATGAATGCATTAGGAATGCAGACCTGTTTAGAACAAGCACTGATAATAAATAACCCAAGCCCTTTGGAGTATCATTTCATTTCCCTTTCTCCCCTTTCATCCCTTCACAGGGGGAAATATTTGTGTTTTGGTGTTGCTTTTATAAATCAGTAAATTTAAAAAGTCAACTTCCTTTTCAGTTTCAGAAGTGCAGGGTTGCACTGGGGTTTTCCCTCTTCATTTATCACTTACAGAAACATTATACAATCCCCACAGCTCTCTGTCCTTATGGGACCACAGTGGGATGGCAGCCAGCTGCTGGCAGTGGCGTGGCTGGTGTTGCCCTGCTGCTGGAGCCTTGGCTTTAAGCAGTGCCTGCACAGGCACACACAGAACAGATGTCTGTGGTGTGCTGCTCGTTTGGAGATGAACCATTATAGACCTTTCACACTGTTCATCCCCGCGTCTCCAAAATGCAGGTTAGAAATTGCCTCTCTGTTTTGAGTGGGATTCATCTGTCTGAAGAGCCCCATTGGTGCGAAGGATGAAGGGACTGATTCACAAACGGATGCAGCCTGAATGTACAAGGAGCATTAGGAAGCCAGGGAGCCAAGTGCTGAGGGGTTGCCTCTGCTTGAAGGCAGCTGCAGGTTGGCAGTGCACGTCTGGGGGATGGGAAGAAAACATTCCATGGCCCTGTTACATCGCCTGTCTGGCTCTCTAAAAATGGCATTTGGGATTTAAAAACCAACTAGAAACACTGACACCATACTGAAAGCAAAGTGATTCCCACCACTGTGAAATAAGGGTGTGAGATGGGAGTTGGTTGGAAGAGTTGGATCTTCTTTTCAGCCTACATCACACCTATCCCACCACCCTGCCTCCCCACTGAAACAGCGTGCCTGACAGGGAATTCTCTGTGGGAATGCCAATGGTTTTACATCGGTGTTGGGTCACCCTCTCATCTATAGCAATTCACTTTTTGATAGAGAAGAAAATACTGTCTAGCTTCTTTTTGTGCTTTGTAGCACCAATTCTCAGTCTGTAAGGAGTATTCACATACTTTAGGTTAGACATGTCTTCAGTGCCCTGGCAGACGGAGGCAGATGTTTCCCTCCTTGTGCTCCATCTGCCAGAGAACAGGGCTGGAACCAGTCTCACAGGCTGCCAGAAGAAAGCTAGCAGAGAGCACAAACTTTTAAATGCTGCAGATTTTAGCCTGACTATTACCAAAGAAAACAGAAATTAATTTCAAAGTATTTTCCCATAAATCTCTATTCCTTGCTATTTTAAGTGAGCTACGCTGTTTTGTTGTGTATGACTACACAAGGTTTTAAATTTATGGGGTTGTTTTTTTTGGTTTTTTAATAAGTTCCAGCTTTATGGAAATTGTGTGACATCCTTGAAGGCTGGGATCAGATCCAAACTGTCTGTGCCATAATTATTTTCAAAACTTGCTGAATTTTGTGTCAACTTTAACTCAATGCCAATATTTCTGTTTCGCACAAAAGCATCAGATGGTGCTGTGTATGAACAAGTGCATGTGGACATGATAAACTAGCACCTCCATAATGACTTGGAGTGACTCCATGTCTCTGGCTTCAAAACTATGCAAATTTGGGTTTGCCATAGTGAATTTTTCTCTTCTTCCCACTCCAAGAAAGAGGCAAGAAGAATGTGAATTTCAAAATGTAGTAGCAAAATGTGTTGGTTTTTACAAATTGACTGCTTAATTAAAATGGATGAATTCTATGGCAAGAAAAATACTTCCCAGTGTGGGGAGGACACAGAGGACTGTTGTGAGAATTAGAAACAGCCATGCAGTTTGGAGACAATAATTTCTGTCCAATATTCAAGAGTCTTCCTATCTCACATCCCTTTGAAATGATGACTCTGACTTTAACTCTATGCATTGGTTTATTTTTTGTACTAATGAGCCATATGGATTTGTTCTTGCTTTTGGTAGCTGTTATATTTGCATTTGGGAACTTTAAAAAACAACCTGATGTGTAGCAGGAGTTCGATAAGGTTTTATGAAAGCTCCTGGATCAGGCTGACCTTTCCTACTCAGGTGTCTGGGAACTCTGCCTTTTTTCCATGCTTCAGAGCTGTGTGTTTTTTCTTTGGAAAGAGACTATGGAGAAATTAAAAGAAATCACAACAACCTTCCAAATCCCTTTGTACTGCTAGCTATGATGAAAGTTGATGAAATGTTGGGGAGGTAATAGGGAGAAATGCAATGAAAAGTTAAGAAGGCTGGTGTGGAAGCTGAAGATGGGTGGGGACTAAATGTCAAGGATACTGGGCAGAAGTTGTAAAAATAAAAAAAAAATAGAGCACCAGAAATACCTTCAAAACGATGAAAAGAATTACTATGTTCAAGGAGGTATTCAGACTGTGAAAGAAATGGCAGCAAGGTTGAAGTGCTGACATGAAACTGCAGAAATGTCACTGCAATACAATGAGGTTTGTAATCCCTATCACAATGGTAAGAGTAGTCAGTTGTGGAAACTCAAATACACACAGGTATTACTGAATTCAAAGGTTTGGACATCTGATAGTCTGTATGCTCTCAATCACTATGGATTACTCATAAAGATGCAAAAATTAGTGTTCATTTAATAGACGTCATATTAAAAATGTAATGTTCAAAGGAGAATGGAATGAGCAACAAAAACCCCATGGATTTTTTTTCTAAATGCAGTTCACAGTGAGATCAAACTGTGAGTATAGGACTTTAAAAAGAATATGGGCTAGAAAAGATAATAGATGAAAAGCATCCTAAATTGTCAAAGTCTAATACTAGTGAAAGCTGTAATTCAATTGAAAGTATAAAATAAACCAAAACAACATAAAAATGCAGCACTGGATTGTATATGTGGGCATCAGAGGAGATACCACATCTGATAACACCAAGGCTGTAAATATGAGGATGACAAAACTGAGAGAAGCAATGGGACTAAGCTCATATCATGGCAAAGAAAAGTCATAAAGTGGGAGGGCAAAGAATATTTATGGGAGGAAAGACATTCAAAACTGCAAAAGATATGGGAAGACACCAGCCTAGATTTTAAATAATGGATATGTTGTGTAAAAGAGGCAGAACGAAGGAGATGAAATATCATGCAATAATGCATCCGGGTCACCTCGAAACCCACTGAACAGTCATGAATTAAATACTCTTACCAGGGGATTATTCCATATTTCTTGATGTGGTATCAGAAATAAGGAAGAATGACAAAATTGAGTCTGCATTTAGGTAAAGATGATTAAATTTGATTTAAAATATAAAATTGCAATCTGAACAGCTGTTAACCACTATCAAAAATACCAGTACACAAGGAAGAAATTATGTAAAACCCCAGTGCGACTATTCACTAGCTCATTAACACATTAATTTTTTTGTCAAGCTTTCAGAACCCTAAAAAACGTGGCATTGTCTATGAGATTATCAGCCATATAAATTCTTCACATAACCCCTGAAGAATCTACAAGACAGTATAAAGCAAAATATCCAAGTGATATATGTACAAATCTTTCAAGGCTTTCAAAGAAGAAGTGAAAAAAGGAAGGTGGTGCTACCAGCACTGTCTTTACTTTAAGCTTCCTTGGATTCTATAATAAAGGTGCTTAGAATAGCATTCTAGTACTAAGAAATAAAATGTCCTTTAAAATATTGTGTTAAAAATTGAAAACTATTTTATTCCATTTGCATAACTGAGGAATTAAAAGAAAAAAATGAAAATGTTTGTAGAATTAAAATGAAATTATAAAATTAAAGGAACTTCAAATCATTGGAAGATAATTTAGGATTGATAGGCATTGATAGAGTGAGGGACAGGAAGGAACCTTTTACAAAAATAGGAAGTTTCTTTCTCAGGGGAACAAGAGCTACAGACTATTTCCAGTAACTTCTTATCTTACGAGAATGAGGCCAAGAAATAAGGACTAACCTCTTACCAGAAGACTCATCTCTCTGTTTGAAGCAGCCAAAGAAGGCAAAAAAGGAGCAGAATGAAAGGAAGAGAGGAAAATTACTATTAGTTGCATATGCCAAATTTCTGGAAGGCACATTTAGGCTCCCTTTCTATATGCTGAAGAGATCAATGTAATGAATACTTGATTTCCTTTCAGAGGGACTATGAAGTCTAAATGACATTTTTAGCCATCCTATATCTCTAGGTCATAAAGCTTCTGACAAATAGCCATCTAGAAGATGATGAATTGATTGATTCCAAAATATTGTAATTGAAATTATATACATCCTATACAGGCAGAGAAGAGGATAATGTACCAGGAGCTTTTAATTAGAATTGGTTTTATTGTATTAACAACTTGTTCAAAGAACTATGAGTTCTTATATTTCATAAAATGAGACCTCTATATTATCCATATTCTGCTATATTTAAGAGTGAAAATACAGGGACAAAAACCAATGCTAATTTGTTAGTCCAAAATCTTTCTACAGCAGATAATGATGCGCCCTTCCTAAGAGCTGAATGTTGACTCTGCTCTGAAAACAGACTTGCAAAAACCCTCAGTAAATAAGTATTTCTTCTATTGACTCTATGCCCTAAGAAGCTTTTGTTTGTTATTTACTACTACCTGCATACTGAATAATTACACTCAATAAATTCCTTCCTGCTATGCCTTTCTCAGATGGTTGGATAAGATTAGTCACAGCAGAAGGTACGTTCACCCTTTTAAAAAGGCAATCTATTTTTTTCCAGGAACACAGGCATTCATTTAGATGAGGGAACTGCCTTATAATTTATTTTAAATTACTGTGTTTTTCTTAATCACCTTTTCACATACTTATTGGTGTGGAAAAGAGTGTAAATAAATGGGAAATTTCATATTTCATGGTTTTACTTTACTTTTTAATGTATGTATGCCCATGCATATAAAATACAACATATATATAATATGCTTATAAACTGTCTATAAATACATATGTATACCACATATTTTCAGTGGAGGAAGAAAAGAGTCAGAAATTCATGTTGTTCTGTCTTGGTTAAAGCCCCAGATTTATGCATAATGTAGAAATAATAATATGAATACCACTGATGCCCACTATTCCTTTCAATTTACTTCATTGTCGTTCAGAATCAAACATTTAATTTAAACAAAGGTAAAAATGAATGTCTGCACTTTGGCAGGGAGGTTCTTATAGAGCAACATGTACCCAGCAGCAGGACCTGCTAAAGGCTCCTGTTTAACTGTGTGTCAATTTTTTGGTAATTGCATTCACAGGCAACGAGATTTAGTATAATTCTATTAACCGTGATATAGTTCAAGATAAACAAATCAAATATATGGGCCTGTATATAAATGGCAGGAATTTTCACAACTGAATATTAATTTTGTAACTTTCTGCATTTTTTATGGAACTCCTAAAACAAGATCAGATACTCTGGGCTCCCTAGAAAATCTCACTTGCAATGAAAGTAAGCTTTCGTTTTCTTGCAAGGAATTAGATTAGCATTGAGTAGCTACTGTCCCTGGGCATTTTAAAGGTGTGGGATGGAAAACATATCCCATGGGACAAACTGAGAAGAACTTCAGTCCCTTAAATAAATAGTTATTAGTATAATTTCTTGTGACCACCTTGGTACTCTAGTCCCACTCAGATAAGTTTAGCCACAGGAAGTACAACTATTAGCAGGGATCCTGGTATTGTTATCTTCTATCAGACTTTGTCTGTCAGCCAAAGTTCTTTCATAATAGTTGAGCTAGTAATTTTAGACCTGAACATTGTGCATAGATTGCTATCAAATGGTTACAATGAAGAAATAGATTGCAGTGCTTACCTATGATACTTGGCGTGGCAAAAATGAATCATCATTTCTGTTAAGTGTCAGTCTCTAAAACAGTTTTGGCTCTCAGGTCTGAGTCCTTTCTAAGTGTTTTTCCTCATGCTAGAATTCAGTATGCCAGAGGTATAACAAAAAGTACTTTGATCACGGGTAAAGATGGTCACAACAATGGCACATCATGACTGGGTTTTTTTAATGGCAGTAATATTATGCAGGTAAGAGAGTATGCATATATTTTTAGGTACCAGTGGTAGTTATACATACTACCAATAGTAGGCTCGTTAATGCACGTCTTTTCAAGATTTTTAATATTCTAAATCTTTTTGCAGCTTCACATGTCTCTAGTTAATTAAAAACAACCACTTAGCAGAGGCTTGGAAGATCTGTGACTATCTCACTTTAAAAACATTTGATTTGGTGCCAGATATTGATACAGTTGATGAGGCTTAAGAATATTATTTATTTAAATGCTTTCTTGTAGATATGTACAATCAGACTCATCATAATTAGGGGTCGAAGTCTGCTAATTTTAATGGCAAAACCTCAGTTAAAATCACTGGAAAGAATACCAGGTCCTGGTGGCTTTACTACAGCTTATGTATACACACACAGAAATTGCTTCATCCATCACTGATACTCAACTGTCACTTTCTGTCTAGAGCTGGCATCATCACCAGTAAAATAGGGTTTTATTATTTGTCTCTAAGAACAATCCCCAGACTTCTTGCTGGATTAGTGGTTGCTGTATTATTTCCAGTGTTATAATGTCTTTAAGTGTACATCTTCCAATTTGAGATACAATACTTTGTCTCTCTCTCAAAAAAAACCCCAAAAAACAAACAAATAAAACCAGAAACAAACTGAAATAAAATTAATCTCTTCTGGAAAAAGAATGTGTTTTTTTTCACTGTATAAAAATAAACATAAACAAAGTAACCATGTCTGATTATGTGAATATTAACACTGGCAGACAAGTGATCTATTTAGTTCCCTGCAGAATGAGGATAAAAAGAATTAGCTCCGAGAATGGTCTACGTGTTGGGATTCTCCTTAAAGCATGCAAGAAACAATTCTCCACCACCCTCTGGGCAGCTTTAAAATTATGGGTTAGGTTTGTGTCGAAGAGAAAGAGGAGAACTGGCCCAGAAATACTGCTGGGTGCAGGCACCCCCAGCCAGCCATGCAGACAGGAGGAGATGCAGATGCGGGGTGTGGAGCTGGTGGCTGTGGCTGCAGCCCCTGGGGAGGCTCAGGGTGCCACATGTATGAAGGAAGCAGAAATCCATTTTTCACTTGCTGGTGACAGCTTTTTGTTGGAGGGACAGAGCACTTTGCACCAGCAGGAACACAACAGCACATCTCCTCAGAGAGGTGCCCCTGACGTGCAAGCCCCAGCCCAGGGCTCTCAGGCAAACAACCCCAGCCCCGGGAGGGCGGCTCCTGGGGAAGCATCCAGCAGCACTTGGGTTGCAGGATTGAACCCCTCACAGCAGCAGGCAGGACTTTCACTCCTTGGAAAGGAAGATCTGTTTTAAAAATCCAGCTGTGACCAAAACAAAAGAGCTGTTTCTCTGTAATTACTTCTCTGTTGTCTCAATTCTCATGTTGCAGCTTTTACTGTGGTGTTTTTGGTTTTTTTTTAATTCAAGCCTGCTGTGTAATAATTATCCTTCATCTGAAAATTAGAAACAAGCTTCTTAAGCTCTCAACCTCAGTTCCACAGGGTTAGATATTATCAATAACTTTTCTGATATCTATTTCAAATGTTTATTTTTTTCTTTTAGACTTTTTTTCTTAGAAGCCAAAGGAGACACTCTTAACTTCATTTTCTCCTCCACTAAATGAAGAGTAATACATTTAAGATTAATGGTCTGTTAGGTCAGGCAGAGCAGCCAACATTCCCATGACTTTGGACACCAGATGGTCTCTAGGAAAATGTTGTGACTTATAGGCACATTTTAGTCCCAACTGTAATGAGTTTAGAGAAAATAGTGTGATATAAGCCTGGACTTAAAGGAGAGCTGAGCAGAGTATAAACAACCACACTGGCAGCTGACATCAGGCAATGCTCCTAATCACTCACTGAGATGGGAATTTGTAGTGTTCTACAGCAGAAAACCTTCATTTCCTGCCTATCATTTAAAAGCTTTTCTGCAAAAGTTGCATCACAATGAAAACCAGTCATAAAAGATACTTATTATTTCCTGATCTGATATCGTCTTTAATTTGCAACTTACAACACACTTTTCAAAGGCACAGCTCAAGACTTGAATTCGAGGTTGGTTATGCATTTTCTAATTCCTGCTTTTGTGAATTGTAATAATTACAGGGAGAATTCAAATGAATTTGAGGGCTTATCACAGAAGTTTGTGCTAATAAATCTAATTTAGTAGTATGTTCTTCAGTGCAAATACATAACGGAGATTTCCAATATTTGGTCTCCCAGAGTATTTTGAAAGTACCCACTCAGATTTAACAAAAACTACATGTATCCCTCACTTCAGCAGAAAATTAATCATTTATAAAAACTTGGGTTTGATTCCTGTGTCTAATATTTTCATTTTGACTACGTGGGAGATCTTTTTTTTAAAGCAAATACCTATCCAGATCCCTTTTTAAAAAAAATCTCAATTAAATCTCAGCCATGGCAAAAGGTGATTATCATATATCATGGAGCTGGAGCACTAAGTTGCCATTACTTAATTGTCTTTGAAGCTATTTACCAGTTGCTTACATCTGAAGAGAAAGCTAAAGGAATGACTGCTTGCTTTCTTTTTAGAAACCAAATCAGAATTAACGGTTTAAAAATAAAAGGTCAGAATTAGATAAAAGGAAAGATTTCTTAGCAGACAAGCAATTAGATAATGGAAAAATGCTTTCTACTGATGAACCTGAGTCACTTTCACTAATGGTGTTCAAAAATAAGTTAGGTGCATTTCTTGTTGGCTCACTGTACAGGAACATCATGCTCCACACAGGAGGTCATGCCGCGTGATCTGGGAGATCTTCTCCAGCTCAGTAATCAAAGCTCTTGCAAGTAACAGGAATCATTACAAATCAGTGAATTTTCTTCTATTTTGTTGAACTGGAATATAGGGGTTTGCCACAAATATTACTTAAAATAATCTCAGCATCTCTTATTTGGCTGATTAAAAACTTTTTCAATCCTTCTGTATGAATTCACCGCTTATAGCTAAATTCCTGACATAAATTAAGGGGTCATAACCTCTGCTGTGTGTGTAGTACCAGTGGTACAGAGCTGATTAGCTGGTTCAGAAATGGAAGAAAGGTCTAACATGGAAACCCTCATCATGCTCCATGCTGCCTGCTACCATCACTACCTCTAATGGCGAGAGTTTGCAAAAAAAAAATCTGCAAAGAGGTTACAGTTGGAAATTAATATGTTAGTGTGCTGATTTTGGCTGGGGTAGAGTGAATTTTCTTCCCAGTAGCGGGCATAGGGCAGTATTTTTGATTTGTGCTGAACACAGGGTTGATAGTAGAGATGTTTTTGTTATTGCTGAGCAGGGCTTACCCAGAGCCAAGGCCTTTGCTGCTTTTCATACTGTCACACCAGTGAGGAGGCTGGGGGTGAATGGGAATTTGGGAGGAGTCACAGCCAGGACAGGTGACCCCAACTGATCAAAGGGATATTCCAGACCAAGTGACATCATGGTCAGTATAAAAAGTGGGACCTGATCTGCATTCAGAAGCAAGGGGCTGGCAACGGTCAGCGCGTGGTGAGCAGTTGTATTGTGCATCACTTATTTTTCACTTTTTATTATGATTATTATTATAATTTACCATTATTACTGACTTTACTTTATTTCTGATTATTAAAATGTTCTTATTTCAAGGTAAAAGTTTTACTTTGATTCTCCTCCCTGTTCCAGAGGGCTCAGGGGAAGAGATGGTTGTTGAGTGTAGCTTAGTTTCCAGCAGAGCTTAAACCATGACAGCTAACAATTTCTGTTACTGACATCTCCTACATTATCAAAAGTGCTCTATTTCCTAATATCCCATGCATTTAGAAGTTGAAAAATGAAGTATTGGAGACTCAATAAGTTTTCCTATTCTCTTTGTTAACTTGTGTTCTGCAGTAGTTACTTAAACCCTGTCTGTCAGAAAGAGTGATAGAAGTACACAGAATAATAACATTTCCTTGTGATAATTCTGTCACTGGGGGTTTTTTTGGGTTACAGTAATACAACAGAGTACATTTCTAAATCTTACATATCTGTTTTTCTTTCCTCAAGCTTTTGTATCTATAATTTTACAGCCAGGTACCATGCTTAGAAAAATGAATTGCATGTATTAGCCTGGTTACTTATTCTTTTTTGCTACTTGGTAAGCAAGAATTCAAACATAGGCTCCTTTGCGAACATGCAGTTTTTTTCCTCAGATCAGAAGGAATAATTTTTACTTTCCTCTGCACTGAGTGTTTATATAAGTCTAGATATATTTGCAAAAATATGATTTTTTCCCCAGAATTTTGTAAGACATCAATTGTGTGATTTTGCTTGAAAACATAATTTCCTTGTCTTCGTTTGTTGTATATGGTAAGTGGCAACTCCATTAACTCTTACAGTCAATACAACGTGAGGACACAGGAAAAAAAAAGAGATATAAAATTTTCACTGAAAATGGGGCTTTATATTTAGCAACTCAAGGAAGAAACAGTGGCCTTCCTCAGTTTTGATTTTTAAATGAAAGATTGTCTTCCTGGGTTTATCTACCTTTGTGAATTATAGGAGATTAGGATATAGAGAGATAGATATAGATATTTTCATTTCTGCATAACTATCGACTGGAAGATTTGTCCCATTTGAAAATTGAGAAAATGCACTGAAGCTTCAAAAAGCTTTCATTTCTGCTTCATAAAAAAATATTGGTCTAAAATCCTGTATCCACTGTTGGAACTGAGCAGCCAGCTCCAACTGAACTGAACAGAAAGTCAAGGCACTGAAAGGCAAAGTGAAAGACTGAATTTACCCAGCAGGAATATCAGTTCTGGAGAAATCAGAAAATAATTTGATCTCAGGAACCAAAGGTGACTGGGACCCTCCTCCTGCTGGATGCCAGCACTGGTGGGAGACAGGGCCCTGCTGCAGCTACCGTGGAACTCGTCCCTTTCCCAAGTCCTACGTCCTCTACACATTCACATTCAGCCTCTCCCTTCTCAGCACAGCCACGGCTCCTTGCTGAGGGAAGACTGCTGCCCCAGCCATGGTCTGGCAGTAGGAGGCTCTTTCCTCTTTCTAGATCAGCTCCAGGTTAAGAAATTCCTCAAGGCAATGAACCCCCTGTCTGATGGACATTCTGTGCCTCCTGTGCAGGTACCTGCAGTTCACTCGCCCTTCTGTTCACACAGCAGAGGAAACTACACCAAAACACAAAATCAATGTTGTTCAGTTGCTCATAAAATGTGGCTTCTTGTTAATGCACATATAACATTTTTATAGGCGAATGTATTATTTACATGGCTCTGAGAGTGAGCTGCATTATTTGATCTATACCATGCCCATTGCCTCGCAATACCTAGAGTTGCAGACACTTTAGCAGCTCTGCTAAATCTGTACTTGAGCACAGTTGCTTCTCCTTCCTTTCCAACCTGAGGAAGATTCTAGGATAGGAATTACATACGGTTCCTTCAGCTGGAGTAGCAGTTCACCCAAGTCAGCCCAAGAAAACAGACAAACAGTGCAGCCTTTAAAGCTGAAAGCTTAAAACAGGATAGCTCAACAAGCAAACTTTCCAAATAAAAAACCAAAAACAAAATCCACAAGAAACCAAACCAGTTGGAACAATATAGGTTGGTTGTGGTTGGTTTTACATGAAACCTTGATGAAAATAATTCATAATTTGAGTGGAGCGTTATGAAATTGCTGTAACAGGAAGGCTAGGAGCAAGGGGAGGATTTAATTGTAATGTTAAACTCTATAGCCTGGCCCAAAATGATCAGGGTGGAAACCGCATGGGATATGCCTTTATTGGATAATTGTTGGATAGTGTAGGACCTGAGCATGACATAAATGGTACAGAATAAGGGGTGGAAAACTTTACTCCAACCAAAACCAGCACAACATATTTTCCTGAGCCAAAATGTATTAAACTAGCTATGTTTTCAAGGATAAATCTGAATTATTTTCTGCTAAGCATATATAAGGATGTTTTTTCATTTCTTTTACCCAGATTACGGTGGGGCAGGATGATAAGATCAAACAAAAATATCATTCATATACACATGTGGAAGATTAATCTCTGAATCCAAATCTTTATCTCTGTATTTAGAATATAATCAACATTTTCAGATTTTTTTCATATGCATATATACAGACACACAGTCATGTGTACACATGTGCATGCACACAATTAGTACCCATAAATATTTAAGAATTTCTATATTTAGATGTGGGTTTTTCATATAACAACACTTTGCAAGCCGTGTTTATAGAATTACATCTACAATGTAACCTGCAGCAGGACTGCTAATCAAGCAGGAGAAGAAACCATCTAATATTTGGTGATGAAAATTGCCTTAGAGTGACTGATTGTGCTAATCAATCTTCGCCAAGTAAATCACCACTAAAAGATAGTCGATAATTATAGGATCTTTCCCTGTAACTGGGTAAGAAGAGGAATAAAAATAAACTCTCACAGGAAAGCTGTCCTCTTCAATAAACACAGTAGTTTGCTTTGCTTCCAACATGTTGGAAAGAAATTTGGAAAATGTGTCCAAGTTGTCTTCGCTTTCAGAAATATAATTCTTGTGCTGATTGAGCTAACAGTGGTAAAATTGGCAATTAAAAATCATGTATGCAGTGATCCACACAAGACATCTACAAACAGGTTGTAGTCTTACTAATTTCTTCATGATTCACAAAATTTCGACAGCTTTTATAAAAATAACACTATGGCATTTTAAA
The DNA here is from genome assembly GCA_013397175.1 of Platysteira castanea. Lineage (NCBI taxonomy): Eukaryota > Metazoa > Chordata > Aves > Passeriformes > Platysteira > Platysteira castanea. The sequence goes on along the minus strand of VYXC01011656.1, from coordinate 713,249 downwards.
GTTTAAAAGAAAGATTTTTCCTTTCTCCACTGTTCACAAAATTCTTAGATAAAAGCCATTGTTGGAGGTGGGTTCCAGCTGGAAGAAAATACTTTTTCTAAAATTATTATGCAGAGTAAGATTAATAAGTATATATAGATAAATCAGTGACGTGATAAGCACAGCAAAACAAACTCCCAGTCTTCAGCCACAAAAGATGCCCCAAGCAAAAGCATTAATTGGATTGTCATTAAAAGTACAGGACACCAACCGGTTTTAGGAACTTACACAGACCAAAGCAGAACCTCATGTGGGCAGGACAGAAGCACTAAGAGTTGCAACAGGGCAATGGTCTGAAGGAATTGTGCCTGTGCTCCGTGGATGGTGAGAGTCAGGCACAGCTCTGGGGTCCACTTGCACTTACACTTAGCACAGAACAAAAGTCTCTTGGCTCAGGCACCTGGGAATGCCCCACAGACCCCCACTCAGGTCCATGTCCCAGCACCAGAAGTTCCAATCTGGGTGATGACATTTACCACACCAGGCGTGCAGATGGAAGGAATTTCATACATGGGATATTAATGGTCCAGGAGGCTGCTGTGTTGATTGCTCTGTGAGCTTCTTGCAGACTTTTAATGCCAACATAAGGGTCACTTTCAACAACTTCAGCAAGTCAGGGTCAAACTAGCCAAGTCTTGACCATAATGTGTCAAGGTAGTCGCAACCTTGTGGGAAAAGTTAAACTAAAGAGCCTGTTTCAAAGTATGCAAGAGAGGAAAATGTATTATTTCAGCTGAAATATTTAGTTGATAAATGAACTTCCAGACTAATGATGACATTCAGGGCACACTGCAGGATTCTCTTTAGAGCAGCTTTCTCACCATCGTTAAGTTAATGGGGGATGGAGAAGAGTAAAAATGCCATGTTTACCCAAAGCAAAACCTGCTAAACTGGGAAGCAGGCTCCCAGTAAGGAACCTATCGTGCATATATAATTACCCAGAGAATGCCACAAAAATGCTAGGAAAAGAAAAAGCTCATAAAAACCTGCAGGCTGTATTGGCCCAAATTCGTGGAAGTATCTCTACCCGATATTGTGACAGGTCTGACTTTATTGCATAGTCATCCGTTACAGTGAAGCAGCAAAACTTCCAAAACTTATTTTCTTAAACCAGCTTCAAAGGTTGCTACCACCCATAACATTAAAATGCAGATAACATTTTTCTGGATGAATAGCTCACACTGCACTTTTGTGTCGGTCCATTAGCCCACTTCACTTATCTATCATTCCTGGAGATGACAGGAAGGTCATATATCTTATTCCCAGATTCAGAACAAATGCTGCCTTGGCATCTTCGGACATTTTCTGCCTCCCCTTGTAATTTGTAGCTCCTGACTTCTGCTGTGAAGACACCACCTTGCTATGTGAGGGGAAATTACAAGCAGTAATGAGAGGTGCTTTCCACTATCTGTGGTGAAAATCTTGAAGAACATGGTCCCCTTCATCCATTTGAACATTTTGAAGTGTATTGAACATGAAAAGGCTTAGCATGTGTCTGATTCTCTTAGATTAAAAAGCCATTTTAATAGGTGGGTGCAAAAATTTGTGCCAGTTTATTTCTGAGAAAACCACTTTATTGCTCTTTCAAGTTTCCATTTGTGAAGGTGAGAAAAATAAAGCACAGTTATTCTTTTATTTTGCTGTACCAGAGTTGAAAGCCTGCACTTTACCTTCAAAAAGTAGCAGAATTTCCCATTTCTGTTCAGCTTGGGATATGAGCAATGATGTATATTTCCCTTTTGTCTCTGTGGAACAAGCCAAACATCATGTTGAAAAGAAATTCCAGTGCTGACGAGACTTTTTTTCCCCCATACTGCCTTTTCAACTGTCATCAGACACAAGATCCTGGTTACTGCTTTTGGATGACACCACTGACACTTTCTTGGAGGCACCTGCTCTGCTCTTGAGTTTCCACTGCTGATCACTGTCCTTTGTCAAAGCTGCTGCTGAAAACTGAGTCTGCAGAAAAGATATTTTGCCAGAAATTTATAGCTAGATTACAGCTCAGATTTCATTTTCTTCAATGGACCCTTTTCCTCCTCCTTCAGCTGCCCCTTGACAGTGCCTCAAAGTCCAAATTTAATCCTTCAAAGCCAAAATGATTTACATTTTTAGAGATCAAGCCCCATCGTCTCTGAAGGCGCTTTTCTCAGTGTACACAGTAATGAGTGGTACATTTCCACCTGTGACAATCAATTACATGCCCTTGTCAATTATTAAGCTCATCCTGCTGATATTGGCAACTCAGTCAAAAAGACCATTAAGCAAGGCATCATTGGATGCATTAAAATTAAAATTCTTAATGTGCAACAGATGGTTGATGTTGACTTGTTGTTGTTATTTATGCACCAAGGAAGTACATGAGGAGTTTTAAAAGCCTGTTTGATGAAAAAAACAGATGTGAAAGAAATTCATAGCTAAGCCTGGGCCTTCCAAACTTCTAACATTCTCCACATAATTCTCCACATGCCTCAATTTATTTGCATGATCAGATTTTAACTCCAAGTCTCCAACATTTGTTGTATCTTGTGTCATATCCTTATATGATTGCATAAAATATAATCCCAGGTAAACAGCTTTCCTTGCAGGCAATAAAACAATCACTGCCGAGCAGTCTAAAACACTTCCCTTCTCAAGGGTGGAGCAAAACCTGGAGTGTCCTTAATGAGATCAAGAGACAAAGACCTGTCTCTCTTGTGGCTGCTGAGAACAGCAATGATCCAGGCACTAAAGGAATCTTCTAGTTTTTATATAATGCATCAGATTCAATAAGAGACAATATTTTGCTTTATGAAAAATAACCATATTGCCTCTGAGTTTTTTATCTCTTTGTCAGGGAATTTACTTCAGCCCTGATCTTCTCTGTTTTCAGACTGCATTCTGTTTTCTCAACAAAAGCACATAATTCCCAGGAAAAATATTTCCATTTTTCCTCTGAATGTTACCTTGTCTCTTAATATTCCAAGAGATAAAAAGAATTCAAATGCTGCAAGTGTGACAATTAATAAAAAATTCCACAGCTATTTAAAATCCCAATTTAATACCTAATTTTACAACTGTATATTTGAACATATAGAATAAGAATTGATTTACAAATTGAAAAGCTGAGTAATATCTGAAATGTCTTAATCTTTTCCATTCAGATTAAGAATCCAAAGTTAGCCTCTCATCTTTCTGCCTAAAAGCAAAAGCAAAAGGCTTTCAAAATCAGTGATTTACTAGAATTTTCAGTTAAAGTGAGCAAGGCATTCATCCATAGGACTATAACAACTTCTGTAGATGGATTCCAGTGCTTGTGAAATGGGAAGAGCTGGCTACCTGTCAAGGAATCCTGGTCCCTGCAGAGCTCGAAGCTTTTGCACAATACCCCCTCAACATGACCATTCCTTGACTTGGCAGCTGAAAAGGCCACCTAGTCCTCACCCCATATCAGGTTTATGCCAAGGGACCTGCGTGGTCCCCTCTGCCTTTGCAGAGAGGTGGGAACTGCTGAGAACTCACAAGTTCCCAGCCCACAGCCAGGGAGCAGGTGGCATCTTCCTGAGAGTGACACCACGAGCCAGTGCCTGTGTCCTCACTGGATGTTCACCTTCGCACGATTAACCAGATTTTCATAAATGGTCTTTCAAACAGGGACTCCTGCAGCTGCTACTGAAATACCCTGAAATTTATTTCCCAATGTTTTTCTGCTTGATAGACATGCCTCTTAATCTGCTTTAATCTAGCTGGACTGTGCAATGCTTCCCTCCAGTTTTGGGATGGAGTGTTTCTGAAGTGCAGCCATTGCAAGAGGAATGGCTTCAGTTTATATGGAAGCTGATAGCTCTTAGCTAATGAATAAAATTACAGATTTAAAAAATATATTCAGCATGGAAAGTATACTAGGCTGGCAACAAAATCTAATGTGATGTGGATCTAACCAAAGCTTGCCTTTATAGATTTAGCTATTTTTTGCTTAATGCATTCTACTCTTTCCAAATCCATAGCTTCTGCTGTGCTATCTATCCTGTCGTTTTGTGCTTTTACTCTGCAGTCTAAAAGAAATCAAGGTATCCAAGGTATCCACCCACCAACAAATCAACCTGCTTCTGTGTAGATATATTTGCACTCTAATAAAAATATGGAGAAATTAATTCTATTTTTACGGCTTCCGGATATGCAACTCCAGTAGGAAGTAAACAATTTGGCACAGTGAGGGATATATAATGTGTTAATATGTGATAATAACAAGTTAATTTATTTTGCAGCGAATGTCTGATTTTGCTGCTCTACTCTGTTATCTGTCCTTTGGAGGTCACTTAAACACTAAACAGCCTAATAAGCCTTTTCCCCTTAAACCTTTTAAATACTCAGACAGCTTAATATCTTATTTACATTTTTAATTCCAAGGCTTATAGAAATGATATTAATAGTAATAAGTACAGAAAGCAATTAATAGCTCCACTAAGTTCATCCAAACACAGGTTTTGAGATGTTATAATAAACTATGTAACAACCAATATGTAATTCTTTAGAGCTTAGACTTCACCTACCTTGAGGTTGTTATTTGAATGCTAGAGGTGTCTTCTAAATCCACAGAATTAATCCTAAAAAGTTACCAAAAATAGTGCCAAAAGTAGAAGACTACAATTTACAGTGGTCAAAACATCAGACTTGATAGACAGAGCCTAAAAGCTTACTGCCCCTTGGCTTTCAGAGTTCTTTTAGCGAGATATCCTACAGGAGTGGTACCTCTTGTGCATATCATGCATTCATGTGAAAACAAAAACCGAAAAAAGCCCCCCAAACCCAGTACTTCCCCAAGAAACACACAATATATTTCAGTTTTGTATATGCTGAGAGCTGCATGGCTGCTCTTTCAATTTTCAGGCTTCTACAAAGAAGAAAAGCCTTCTCTGTGAATAATGACTCCCTTAAACCTGTAGGTTTTTACAGGTGCTGATTAAAGACAGATGAGCCTAGAGGCCTGAACCAAGCACCTCAGACTGAAGAACAGAAATCAAACTATTGCAAATTATCTTTATTAGTATTGTAGTATTTACTATCTGTGGATCAGAGCATATCCTAGCCTGGACATCTTCACACTCTGTACCTGTAAGCAACCGTCTGTCAACCTGAACATATTTTAAATGAAAAAAGGAATATGAGATTTTGCTATGTTTTGTAAAATAATGACTGGATATTTTTCTCAAAAATATTAACTCTAGCACATATATACTAAAATGAAACAACCAGTAGGGAGATAAGCCAACAAAATTATTCTGGAACACATCAAACCTCTGTGGAAGTAGATTAGGATGCAGTACAAGAGATGACACCATGGCATAAATAGTTTTGTGGTTACAGGATTAAAAAATCTTGACTTTCACTTTCCATAACAAGATGAATAATAATACATTAGCTACAACCAACAATAACTAACATGATCTTCTCACTAAACTTTCATGCTAAGTGTGTTAGAAAGCAATATGCTTATTAAAAAGAAGGTAAAAAAATATAAAACAGTGAAAGAGAGATGGAGCCAGTAAATAGTGCTGCAGGGTAGATATCAGAGCATGAGAAGATGACAGCTGCACCCTGCAGTGAGGTACACTTGAAATATGCTTTTGTAATAATTTGTGTATTTCATATTTTTAATATTCATATCTTAAGGCCTCTTAATATTACCAGAATTGAATACAACCCCAGATTTTTCACATCTAATGCACATGATAAATTGGCCAGTATTCTACTTGCTTTAGGGGAAAACATGAAGACCAGGTTCCAATTTTTTGAGTTAGGATACATGCAAATAAGCCTATGCCACATCTCATTTAGGAACCAAAGCTCTTTTAAACAACCTAATTCAGCCAAAGCCCTTAAATGCATGTTTAATTTTCAGTGCATGCAACTCCAGTAGGAAGTAAACACATGCTTAAATAAGTTGATGAAAAGCAGCCTTTGTGTGATCCAGCTGCAAAACTACTGGCCAGTTAATGCCTTAAAAACCCATAAAGGGCCTGCTGATCATTTATATTTTCCCCCTAGTCCAAAAGCACGTGAAATATGCAAGTAATGTTCACCTTAATGTCACTCATTACTGATAACAAAATGAACAAACAAAAACTAACCCCCACCTTTCAATCTAGTTTCTCAGTTAACTACTAAAGGCAAAATATAATATTCTATCAACTACGTGTTATCCCAGGTAATGGCTGGCTTCATGCAGATTATTGCTATTATAAACCATACTCAACTGTTCAAAAAAATCAATAACATATTAAAAACAACCCAAAAAACCAACAAACCCAAACCAACAGAGGTATGTCTGGAGCAACTCCCTTGGCAAATTGATTGTTTTCCCAGACACAAGAGGTGGGATTTGTTTAACTTCCTTTACAGTGTAAAGTTGACCACTTCTACTTCTAATTTTTATGTTTTCCTGCTATCAAAATACCATTAGACACACTTTGAGGCCATATTCTTTCAGGTAGCAAAATCAGATTGAAGTCATTGAATTTAGAATAATTGCAGAAAATTACAATAGCAGAGACAAATTACAAAAATCTATGTAAAACACTTCTTTCCTTTGGAGAAATCTGTCCAATGCCAATCAAAGGGAGGAAAATATTGTCAGCAATCTAATGGTTAATCGGAACTTCACGTACTTATTTAATGCAACATTCAGAAAGAGTGCAGAGCTGGGTAGGTTACTAATTATCCAGGGAGTTGTGGGGTTTGCATTTTCTTCCCTTGTACTGCTTTAGTTATGCGCTGAAGCATTTTGCCTCTAAGTTGGGTTAAAGTGTAGTCTAAAAGCTATTGCATCTCCTGCCTTCTGTGTTAAAAAAATTATGAGAACTATATTTCACCATTTATCAGTGTATTTTTTCAACCAGGCAGATGAGGCAAGCTCAGTACAGGGGAACTTGTCTCTGTTTCTTCCCTCTGTCTTTTTAACCACCCAGAAGACACAGAACAGGCATCAGAGAAGTGCAAAGCACATGCAGCTGGCTCTCGCGGAACATGATGAAATCTTGACACTTCTAAAAATTATTAAGCCTTCAGTCAACAGCTAAAATTATTTTTTTCTACTGATTCATAAAATGTAAATACTCCACTAATGAGGGACAGTGATAGCACAGTGTATATGCCCTTACTGGGGCTATTATTTATGATGCTCTTTACACGGTTGTCTCGGAGCTGTCAGTTGTGGAAATGCAGGCTCGAAAAATATATAGTAATGATGGTTTCAGTGTGACAATACGAGCCAGGTTTTGTCAGAGTACACTGAATCCCTCATCTTAAAAGAAAATAATGCAATTCCTTTCTTGTCACTAGAGGAGTAACCAGGAGGTATTCATGATTAGATGGAATTAGAATAATTTTTCTCTTCCAGTTAACCTGTTAAATAATGGCCTAATGAATATATAGCCATCTGTATTGAACTAACTAGTTAAAAAAATTAACATATTTCCTGCCTACATGTTATGATAAGCTGATCTGTACGTATATCTGTATTTCTACATTTAGTAAATGTGCCCATGTGTTTAAAAAGAACACTTTCAGCATAGTATAGCTTACCCGTGTTTCCCTCATAAGTTTTGATTTCTGCATTTGGTAAAAGGTGACAGTAAAATTGGTCTGACTCAGCTGGAATTGCAACCTTCTCCTAAAACCAGCTGTCTCTGAGGTACCTTCACTCACTTGCTCATTCAAGAAAATTCACATGGGAACTTGTGGCAGCGACTGATCAAAGAGGCAGGCATCATGTAATGGCAAAAAGCAAACAAAACATACTGTGAGTTCTGGATGCTCTGGACTGAAACATCTCACTCCAGGTCAGGGATGCTCTCAGCACGTACTCACCACTGCGAGCAGAAAAGACGTGGGTACCACAAGGAAGGGAGAGATGGGAATCAAACAGGGAACCTGCCTGGCTCTCAAAACCTCTGGGTTCACACCTGAACGAGCAACCTCATGAACAGCAAGCGTTCGGGTGATGCCTGTTGCACCCCGTGGTTTCACAGCACTGCAACCACAGCCCTGCTCTCCCGTGGTAAAGGAGTGGTCAGTTTCACCACGGCACCCCTGGCTCTGAGGCAGCCCGCTCGCTTCTCACCCTGCGAAGCTTGTTTGCAGGTGATTTGGAAGCCTTTAGGCTTATTGCAAAGTGAGGTTACAGGAGGAATCAGGGTGCTGCGACCAGCGCTGAGGCAGATGGCTCAGACAAAGCAGGGTGAGCAGACTGGGAGGAACATCCCCATCAACAGCTTTGTGATGCCATTGTCACAGAGGAGGGACACACTGAACATGAGTGTTCATGCCAGCCTCATGCCAGCCCCTGTCCCCCATCTCCTTGTCTTCCCTGGGGTGCTGTGCCTCGGGGCCTGCTGGAGGAGCTCCGGGTAGGGATCCCCGGGACAGTGCTGCACCCAGCTCCACCTGACACCTGTGTCCCATGAGGAATTTGGCTGGACCACAGAGCCAGACCCACCCCAAACAGGATTAGACATAGGGATTGCCGTGGTGGAAAATGCTTTTTATGTGCCTGTCTACCAGGGAAAAAAATTAGGAGGATGGAGGTGGGAAGGTGATGGAGATATTCCTATTCCAGTCTCTGCATGGAGTTTCAGTGCAAATGTATTTAAGCAACTAAATTTCAAGTGCAGCATATGTTCAACAGTCAGTAAAGCTAACTGCTTTCATTGGAGACAGATAAATAATTGCAAGCTATTTAACAGGTTAACTTGACCAGGAACTTTGCTTTTGGTTTTCATGTCTTTTTGATCAGAATACATCAGTTGACAGGGTTGATTTAATCAAATTTACATTTAGTAAAAATGTCAAAGCTGTCAAAGTACATTGATTTGTCATTTTCTGAAAAGAAAAAAATTGGATTAATTTAAAATCATATTATATTTTATTTTGAAGTTTCTTTATCGTGAGAAATCAATGCAGAGAAAAGATGACTGAGAGATCCTTATATTTTAAAATAGTAGGCATCTACTGATCTTGTGTTGTGATATTGTTTCACCATTTGTAGCCCAGAGAGAAAAATCAGGTGATGAGTATTGTATTCTCAGTGACAGGCAAAGATGGAAACAGAATCTACATTTATTAATTTTAGTAAGTCACCACTCAGTCTCTTGCATCCTCCTCACTCATTGTACAAATAGGTCTATGCCTGTGCATGGGTCTCTACTAGATAAACATAAACCAGTTTCTAACATAAATAAAAAATACAAATTAGAAACCCACCCACCTCGAGATCTCATAAATCTAGTGCCAAAAGAAGTGTTTTTCCAAATCCAGACGTCTGTGCTGGCATTGGAGTCCTGGGGTTTGATCAAATTCTCTGCATGACTGCTAATTCTTATGAGGTGCAAAAATATATATCAAAAGGCATAAAATCTGAATTTTAAGACTCCTAGTATGACTTACGTAAAGTAAGTGAAAAATGATTCATGACTACGCCTTAATGTAATCTCCCCAAAAGAAAAGAGAAGAAAAGCCCTATTCACAGATTCCCTGAATCGCTGCCTGAGCGCTTGGGCTTGGTAGTTGGTGTTCAGTGCCTGTGGACACAGAGATAACATTCCTTCAGCCCTGCAAACATGTTATGTCAGGTTGCATCACATCATATGTGAAATCACTTAATGGGATGTGACACGGTGTAGCCCAGCACTGCTCCTGGCCTTGAGAGCTGAGGAAGGAGTCAAAGCGACTCTCAGCCACACCTGTGGCGATTTGAATGCCTGGCTCTGGAGGCAATGTTTGGCTCAAATGTGACATTGATTTTAAGCAGGTATCTCTACTCATGTCATATTGTCCTGATGGAAATCCATGGTACTACCTCTAGCTGGTGATGGATATTTGCTCCTCATGAGCTTGGCTGCACCATCTTCTCCATTGCAGAAACCAAAGGATAAAGGAAAACATCACATCTGCAGCAAAACAGGCTGGGCACATTTCACTGCTCGCTGAAGCAGCTGTACTGTAACCCAGTACAGAAAGCTGAAGGTTCTGCCTTGAATGCAGTAGCACCTTGCTTGCATCAAAACTGTCATGATTGCTGTTTTAGCAGTTTGCATATGATGTTGTAAGATTCATGGTCTGATTTCAGGGATTCGAGTTGTGTTGCTATTGCAGTACTAGCTCTCATTTCTGACTAGTACCTATCAGAGTATTTTACCAATCTCTGCTGGAGAAGGGCTAAACCAGAAGTTCATCACAAGTGCATCAAAAACCCTGGTTTTTCAGATAGCAATTACCCAAATGCAAATCTGTTTGCAGATTGCTAGAAGCAAGGTTTACTATCCTCTTCTTCTCATTCCTCTTCCTTTCTCTTTTTTTTTTAATTTTTTTTTATTTTATTTTGCTCGAAATGTTGAACTATGTGGTGTTGACTGTGAGGTTGTTAATTTTCTCCACTTCCCTTTTCATTCTTGACCCTTTCACTGGGGATCCAGAAAAAGAGATCACATATGCCTCCAAGAAGCTGTCCTTTTGCTTGGATTACCAGAACTGGGTAAGTTTTGTAAGGTTCAGATGCTGACACATCATTACAGACTTAACAGCGCCAATACACACCAGCAGTCCCCTTGGCTGCCCCCCTCACGGAGAGAAGCAGGGAATATAAAGTTCCTATCAGCTGAATTAGGGATGCACGGCTCTCCCAGTAAGCGAGGCCAGCGTGTTTGCAGACAGCACATCTCCTGCTGCCACAACAGGGATGCTTATCCACGTGTGCTGATTACATAAATGTAAATGGTAACTATTCCAGTGTGGTTCCTCACACGTGGCTGCCCAGAAATCTTTAAATTAAGGATACTATCCAGTTTCATAGGTCAAGTGCAGAAATTGATAGTAACACAATCATCTCAAAGAGGAAAGAAGAAACAACCATCTACGTATAATCATTTTAGTTTACCACAATCTAAACAATAATAATATAAAATATTAACATATAAATAATAAAATAAAAATAAATAGTATTCTTAAAAATAAAATATAATTCACTATTTTCTGTTTCTAGGGGATACTTCTCTCTATATGTACAGTCCTTTTTTTTTTTTTTTTCCAAGGCTCTGTTCCCAAGATTCCAAGAAACTGTTGAAGTTTGGGTTCAAAATTACTTACTGGAACTGCTTTCAATGATTGGGGCAATTTGTCTTATCCTAACTGTGCTCATGCAAACCTCAAATGAGCTGACTGATATATCAGTGATATTGTAGGATGCAGGACTGACATCTAGGAAACCTGCTTAACAATCAGGTTTGGCATTTTACACTCTATCCTATTAAAGACAAATAGCAAATCCTAGCTAAGGAGATGGAGACCCTGGCGATAGTTAGGATACAACAAAGGGGTAAAAGAAGGAAAAATTTGGCAGAAATGGAAACTCATTTTGCTACTGTTGCATTGCTGACTAACTCTGCTCAAATATTCATCTGTTGGACTTTGGTCCTCTATGTGAGAGCAACTGATCCCAGGCCAGGTATACAAGTGGGTGCTTCTAAATTTTTATAAGGTAAATAATTTGCAGACAAATTCTTCCTCAATCTGTGGACTATGAAGTATGAAAATACTGCATTGCAGATCCCAGAGGTTGGTAATCAGTGGCACAGGGTCCAGCTGGAGGCCTGTCACCAGGGCTATCCCCCAAGGTGTGTGTCATACCAGGCCCAGCACTGTTTAATTTATTCATCAATGACCTGGGTGAGGGGCAGATGCCTCCTCAGCGAGCTCTCTGGTGACACAAGGCTGGGAGGAGGGGCCAATACCCCAGAGAGCCCTGCAGCCCTTCAGAAGGACCTCAATAGGATGGAGAGATGGGCAGAGAACCTCCCGAAATCCAGCAAAGGCAAACCCAGGGTCCTGCACTGGGGAAGAACTGCAGGCACCAGAACAGGCTGGGGCCGACCTGCTGGGAAGCAGCTCTGAGGAGAAGGACTTGGGGGTCCTGGTGGACAGTGAGCTGTTCCTGAGCCAGCACTGTGTCCCTGTGGCCAGTGTGATCCTGGTGTGCATTAGGAAGAGCACTGCCAGGAGGCCAGGGATGTGATCCTGCCCCTCTACTCAGCCCTGGTGAGGATCACCTGGATCCAGTTCTGGGCTCCTGGAGAGACACGAAGCTCCTCGAGTGGGTCCAGTGGAGAGCGACAAAGATGATGAAGGGACTGGAGCATCTCACTGAGGAAAGGCTGAGGGAGCTGGGCCTGTTCTGCCTTAAGAAGAGATAACTGAGAGGGGCCTNTCAGTGTCTGCAGGGAGGGGTCAGAGGATGGGCCAGGCTCTGCTCCATGGGGCAACGGGACAGGAGGAATGGACAGAAACTGGTGCCCAGCAAGTTCCACATGAACATGAGGAAGAATTTCTTTCCTGTGCAGTGACTGAGCACTGGGACAGATTTTCCAGTGTGGAGTCTCCCTCAGTGGAGATATGCCAGAACTGTCTGGACACAATCCTGTGCCACTTGTTCTAGGGTAAACCTGCTTGAGCAGGGAGGTTGGACCAGATGACCCACTGTGGTCCCTTCCAACCTGCCCCATTCTGTGATTCTTTACATTCTTAAAGCTCTCATGCTAAGTGGAGGTTTTTGAAACAAGGTCTTCAGAAAGAAATATGGTTTCAGCAGTAAGGCAGAAGTGAGTGAGTTCTAGTCCTGACACAACTGTTTTTCCAGCCTTCCCCAATTCATGACCTCATTTTCAAAAGAAACCGTTGATTTATGTTGCTGTTATGTTCCCGTTTTCAGCTTGGAGGCCTGCATGTATTTGTCCAGTCAAGCACTCAAAATTGGTGGCTCCTGATGAATGATTTGTTTCCAGCCTCCTTAAGGCTGAGGTTTCTCCACCTGTTAACCCAGGATTATGTTTAGGCATTTGACTTAGATTTGCAAAACTTATTTTACTAGAACTTCTAAAGTGCTTTGAAGTTTATGTCACAGTCACCTATTTTGATTGCTTTGTTTTCTTATTCTGGCCTGAAATGCGTTTTTCCAATTAAATGAATCTCTTCATCAGGCCTTCTCACAGCTGAAAAAAATACACAGAGACAGAAGGTGGGAAAGGCTCCCAAGGCCCATATGTTCTACAGCATGTTTCTTGCATAAATATGTCATGGGTATTTTAGTAACCTGCTGCCTTCTGGCATGAGACGTATTCAGCTTTCCATTGTTTGCACAGACAGTCGAAGCAGGGGAGGGGGAGGATGAAAATCCACAGAGGGAAATCTGATACTCTTCTGTCTTGTCAGGTCATGTTCATTTTTTAGAGGAAAACAGTCATTCTCTAATTTGCAGATATGCTTAATAGTACGAACCACAGCCTTATAGCGAGTCATATACCGGTATATCTCTTGCTGCAAAGCTTGCAGAGAAAGCAGAACAAAAGCTGGTATTGTGGCAGTTTAAATAGGAGAATCTACTCATGCTTCTCTCAGTCTTTACTATGTACTCTATTTGTATGCTAAAGAGGAGACTGAATTCAAATTCAGTGCTCTTCTCTTTTTCTTTAAGATGGGCTTTCTGAAACATGAACATCTGAGGAGATAAACATTATTTACAGCTTTGATTTATAACGGTTAACCGTCATCTAATCAAGGAATGTGAGTTTTTTGTTTGTTTGGTTACCTCCAACACTTGTAAATCCTTATTTATCATTAGAAACCACACACTTTTAATTTAGTGTGTTAATTTATAGATCTTGCTCAAATCTTATTTAACAGACTGATTTATAAACATTAGACAAAGTGTTCCAAATTATAAGTGTTAACTTTGCTGTCAGATTCATGCCTTCCAACAAAAAACATGGTTGTGTTTCTTTGGTTGGTTTACAAATTATAGCATTAATTAGTTCTCTAGTTGACTGATTAGAAAATATCTTCTATCCTGGCCATTAAGTTCTGATTTATCTTTTTGACGTATAACTATGCCTCATAATTTGTTTCCACAGGGTTCTGATTTATTAATGCAATGTGCTAAATTTTAAAACATAAATTTCAGAAGCTCTGAAAAAAATGTAAAAAAAAATTCTGACTGAAAAATAATTCTCGGAAGTATAGAGTAGACTTTTTTTCACACTTTTCTTGAAACTTAAGGAAGCTATTGAGAGAGTTTTCCAGCAAAGTTTTCCTCTTTTATTCCTTTTGCATAAAAATACTCTGGATTTCAAAGCACTGGAAACTGCTAGAGACAGACACGAAATTCCAGTGTTACAAGCAGTGACATTCCAGTACTGGATCTGACTGAACTGAGACAAATAGAGGCTACTGGGCTCAATTTAAGGAACTGGATCACAGTTTGGTTTCAATATACCAGCCCCTCCAGTGTTTTCCTTCTTTGGGAGAGTAACCGAAGTACTTTTTGACTTAGCAAGAGCTGTATGTTTTTTCCCCAGACACCTGGCACAGATTTATGTTTATCAGTACTGTGCTCTCACCTACTGAGCACTGAGTTACTGTCTTCTGCCAGAGACTCTTCCTGCTCTACGAATGCTGAGCAGGGCTGGAGAGCACTGGGCAGGGATTAGCCCAGCAGAGCCACTTTCTAAGCTGTCTTATTTTAATTCTTCTTCTAATTGAAGCTACAGGAAAATGCTGTTCTGCATTTAAATTTTTTTCTGAAAATTCGTAATTTCAGGGAGATCTAGAGTTCCTATGCTTTTGGTTTTCACACTTGGCAGAGGATGGATGGTGCTGTTTTGTGCATCTGGTATGTGCCTAGATAGAAATTTTTTATGCAAATATTAATATAGACATAACTATATAAAAATATAACTCCTCATACATGACTAATGGAGACTTTTACAGCTTTGCTACTCCATGATTGGAAAGCTAACACTGATTCAAGTAGTAGAACAAATTAGTAAGGTCCCAGTTCTATGCTAAATAACTACACGGTTTCTTATGCTTGAGCTAGCACATTTAGAAAGAATTTGAGTTTTCTGTGGGAATGCCTATACTTCTAAATGAAAGAAGAAAGAGGAGGAAGGCTGAGTACTGCACTCCACTCCTCCAAATTGACTACCCAAACAATGATATAAAATTTGATAGACTGTTCATTCCCAGAACCGGTACAAAAAGAGCAAATGAATACACTGTTTGGTCTTGTTCACCTAAAAAAGTCTTCTAACATGTCTCCAGGCTTTGTGTCCTTAAACACACCTCTAAATCCTTTTATCATGCCCTGCAGCATGCAATACATACCCTCCTTTACATGATATAAAGAGAAATCTCCAGAGAGCAGCAGTGGAGCCCAATTCCTTGCAAGCCTTTGGGCTGCAAAGAGCCACACACAAAACAATTCCACTGTTTAAGGACCACATGAGTCTCATCTGAGATGTGGGGCCTCAGGACAGGTCAAAGACCCAAATTATCTGCTCTAGTGGGACCTGGTCTTACATGTTGTGGCCACAAGCCAGCCCATGCTACTTGGACCTTGGGAGCCAGAAATCAGTCCCAGTTCCTCTTTTATTTAGCAGTGTAGGCATAGTCAAGGTGTCTTATGTAGTGCTGGACACCTCTTAAACATCCAGTAGCTGAATCCCCATCCTCAGTGAATAGCCACATACGTCCCACACTCCTCTTGCTGTCAGAGTACCTGTGTGCCACACACAGAGCATGAGTGCTCCTCTTCCACCCCATAACCAAGGTGACAAAAGTGCTGTGACTGCAACTACTTGCAATACACACCCTGGGTTAGGGCTGAGATGTTTCTGAGTTGGGATCTTCTCTTCTTGATGCCTATAGGCAAAGTCATCACTGGATGGTGCCTGGGCAAGGCCACAGAATCACAGAACTTGCTGAGTTGGAAGGGGCCCAAAAGGAGGATGCAGTCCAGGTCCTGGCCCTGCACAGAACAGCCCCAAGAGTCACACCATGTGCCTGAGAGCATTGTCCAAACACTCCTTGAGCTCTGCCAGGCTTGGTGCTGTGAGCACTGCCCTGGGGAGCCTGTTCCAGTGCCCAACCACTCTGAGTGAAGAACCTTTTTCTATTATCCAACCTAAACCTCTCCAACACAGCTTCAGGCAATTTCCTTGGGTCCTGTCCCTGTCACCACAGAGCAGAGATCAGTGCCTGCCCCGCCTCTTCCCCTCATGAGGATGTAACCACAATGAAGTCTCCCCTCAGTCTCCTCTCCTCCAGGCTGAACAGACCCAGTGCCCTCAGCCCCTCCTCACATGGCTTTACCTCAAGGCCCTTCTCCATCCTTGGGCAAAGAAAAGCACATGAAGGCAGAGGAAGAAAGACAGATTACCTAGGAAGATCAGGTACAAGGAGGAAGAATCAGACAATTTTGTTGAATCCCAGGCTATGACTGATCAGAAATTGAATCAAGGAGACCACTGAAGAACTGCTGCTTGGAGAGGATGCAGTAGGAAAAGAGAGAAAAAGAAGCAAACTTGTTCTGGAATTGGGGTAGCTGGTAGTTATTTCAGTTAAACCTTGTAGGTCCTTTAAGACACTAGCAAAGCACAACACTTCTCAGCCTAAAATAGATGTTTTAAATAGGTTAAACACGTGCTGTCCTATACTTGATTATAAGAGGCTTTTAGAAAACCAGGTAAGACATAGACATTTGCATTCCCTTCCTCCCCCCTCCCCCCTCACACACTCACAAACCTGGCCACAAAACCCCAATATAATGGCATTAAGTGAGATGAACCCCACTTGTATAGACTACCAGGGAGATGGTTCAGTACTAAGACTTGGGAAAGATCAACCATGACAGCTTGGAAAGTGCAGGTTGGGAAAGGAGCAGTGAGGGAATTCTCCGTCCCGTGGAATATATTACCCCTTGCTGAGACAGAACCAGAAGTTGAGAGTCCCAAGTCTCACCCTTTCTTTGCTGTCCAATAAATGCTCATGAAAAGCACTGGCAAAGCTCTTGTGGGCTCACACCAATACTGCTTCTGGCAGCAGTAACTACTTCATTAGCTTAAGTGACACATTCTGCTGCTTTAATGATTCCCAATCGGCTGCTGGCCTATGCAAATATCAATATGAATCCATGAGATGAAAATAATTTTGAGAAAAAAACCACTAAATGGCACACATGCACAGAAATACATTAAAGAACATTATTTATCTCCACAAGCTTAATAACGTTCTTTTAATGTTGTTTGTGTGAACAGTAATGGTTTAAATTTCTCTGGCTCTTGAGCATGGAATTATAAGTATCCAAAATAAGATTGGGATTTCTATGAAAATCTATCACTTCAAAAACTATATAATGGGATTCAAATCCAAAAACTGAACAGAGCTACAAAATTCACTATTAGCAACTTTGTAATACTGCTGCACAAGGTTATAAACTGGTTCCTTCCTCCTGATTGTGCTCTCTGCCCCTGTGTCCAGATGGCTTTATCAAGAATCATGTACTGTACTCCAATCCTTCAGCACTGTCCATGTACTCATTAAGGTAACTGTCTTTGCCTGCAAAACCTGCTACATTTCACTTGTCCTCAGCCTTTAATCTCCTTAGTGCCAAAGTTGTCTCAAACTCCGATGTGTGTAAGCACAGCGGCTGACTGTCATCCTTCTCCGATGCTAATGGAGCTTTTTAATTCCTTTGTTAACCCTTTGAAAATGCCAAGTAAAGATTTACAATCTCCCTGTCCCTGCAGGGCCTCTGGAAAGGAAATCATCCAGATGGCAAAATGCGGTTCTGCCGTAACCCTCTCCCACAACTGCCAAACGCAGGAATGTGCTAAGGGCACTGAATGCTCCGCACAAGAAATTTCACAACTCATTAGCAATGCCACGTCAAAATAATAAGGAACAAAACCCACACTGAAACCCAGCAGGCTGCAATCCCAGGGGTTAGCTGGCAGCAGCCTAGATGAAAATTTGATCTCACGATTTGCACAGATAAGGTTTCCTGACCACTATTTTGTACTTCATTAATGTTACAAGGGTAAATCTGCAAAAAAAAAGTTTCAAAAATTATTGACTCAGTCACCTTTTGAGGATGCAGCAGCTGAAGGATTTAGAACTCCCATGGTATCTTTTTAAGAATTGGAAGCCAAATCATTAGATTCTTTTTTCTCAAAGTGAGGGTACAGCTGCTTTCACCACCCTAATTTTTACATTACTTCTCCATGAAAGAATGCTGGGGAAGTGTGAAACTGATTTTAAACTCCTTTTGGCAAAAATAAGCAGCAACCGAGCTCTGGGAAATCTGAAATTCTTTCCCCTAGAACTCCTCACTGTAGTCTGACCTTTTCTGTATTCAGCACTGAGGACACCATGCTATCCACTGGTTACCCACAACAAACTTGTTTTTTCCACCTCTCCAGATTTTCTGAAGGGAGAGAAATGAGTAGGCTTTAAAACAAGCCAGAATATTTACTGTTGATCATTTGTATTAACTACTTGTGCTTCAAACTTCAGCTTTCTGAACTCAGTTGGGATTGAAGGTGAGTCAATAAATACCTTCTGCAAACGTGTTTCAGAAACTGGGAGGCCCCTCAGCTGCTCAGTACAGCCATTTCTTGTAGAATGCATGCAATTATAATTTGACTTTCTCACTAAAGGGTTAGGGGCCCATCACAAATCACCATCCCTGATGGCTGAATGATTATAGAGTTGACAGCTGGCCAGTTTCCAGGTACTCATCTGAGCCACTGCATGCACACAGCTGATTAGCACGGGGCCATGGACCTGCATATCTCCTGGTACCCTCTGATTTATTATTTATTTGATTTGCAAGGTAGCAGCCATAACTGGCTAACCAATAAAACATTTTTTTGAGCACAAGATGAAGTCATTGGTAGCACAGAAATGCTTGTCTGATAGACTTTAAAACAGTAATTACATACTGAAATTTGTATTTACACCTTGCTTCCCCTGCCTTCTGGAAGGATTACCTGAGGAAAGCAGAGCACTCCGGGTGCTTCAAAGTGAAGCAGTGGGTGGTTTGCATCATTATGGAATTTGTGTGGCACTTGTGTGAGTTGAGGATACTGTCACTCTTTTCTTCTTCTCCTGCTTCAGTCCCCACCCTCCTCTGGTTCTCTCTGTCCTCCTCTCCTCCTCTGCTGCCTTTCTCCATCCCTGACTCCTTCACTTGCACTTCTGATGCATCCCCAGGACTCCAGTCCTCCTTCCCCACTGGGCCTGCATCTGTTCACTGGCACAGAGATACTGTGAGCAGAAGTCAGCTCCTGTTTCATTCTAGAAAGTGTGGGCCCAGGTTCCCGTGGATTCCAGTCATTACAGACTCTATGGCAAACTTTGTTAGATAAACCAGTTCTTTGTAGGTGCATGGGCTGATTTGGGCGGGGGGAGAGTTAATTTTCTTTATGGCAGCCTGTATGGGGCTGTGTTTTGGATGTGCTGGAAACAGCATTAATAACACAGGGTTGGTTCTGTTACTGCTGAGCAGTTCTTGCACACTATGGAAGGGTGGACAAGACGTTGGGAGGGGACACAGCTGGGACAGCAGAAGCTAGCAGTGATATGCCATACCATATGGCATCATGCTCAGCATATAGAGCTGGGGGAAGAATAAGGAAGAGGAAATGTTTGGAGTGATGGTATTTGCCTCCCCAAGTCACTGTTACAGGGGCCAGAGCCCTGCTCCCCTTGGGGCGGCTGAACACCTGCCTGCCCACGGGAAGTGGTGAATGAGCTACTTGTTTTTCTGTGCTGGCACACATGACTTTTACTCTACCTGTTAAACTGACTGTATCTCATTCACCCTTCCAATTCTCTCCCCCAGTCCTGCTGAGGAGAGTAAATGAGTGGCTGTGTGGGACTTAGCTTCTGGATGGGGTTAAACCTTGAGAGAGCATCTGAGCTGACTTCCATGATGGAAAAAGCAGTAATTCCTACACTGCACTGTGAAAATCAGCTTCTCACAACTTCTAAGTAACTCCTCTTGTGTGAAAGCTGGCATTTGTTTGCTGTCTGCAGTTTCACAGGTCCCTCCTTAGGGAACGCCTAAATTACCCTAATATTTTGGCAGGCATGACAAGGACATCCTTGAGGTGGGTTTTAATTAGGTCACATAGCAGGACCAGTAGTAGATTATACAACAGGAGGGCTGCACCTTTTTATGTAGGTACGTGATCATAACATTAGAGTAAGGACTGTTATTTCCATTATAAATCTTATTTGTGTTTGGGGTTGCTATCTTGGCTGCAAATATTTTCTTCAGACTAAAATCTGACTGACAAACCTGTAGCTTGGAAGCAAGTATTTACACTGTGTGGAAAAAAAAACCTGCAGTAAGGTGATTTTTTGTTTCATTCATTGCATTCACTGACAAGAAAATCAGCCTCCATTTAAAACAGTGATCTAAAATGATGTCTCTCTGGGGAAGCAAAGAAAGATATTCATAAAGGTTAACATTAGCCTTGGGAAGAAAGTCTGCCGTATTCCCTTTAAGGCCTAAAGTAATGAAGGCTTCTCCACAGGATGATTTGGAGCAAGAGACTAACTTTAGGAATGTTGAATCCAGCCCCCTGCAGTAATTTGCCTCTCTGCTGCCTGTAGGCACTTGTAGGCTGCAGAGAGTCTCTCTGAATATGCTTCTTAATGTTCTAATAATGCACTAATAAAAGACAGCATCCAGTGCTGGAAGAATTAAGCCATTGCAGCAGTTACAAGGGTTTAAGGAATGTAACAACAACAACAAAAAATAAAAATTACCCCTTTTTCTTCCTCTGTCTCAGGTGTGGGCTGAGAACCTGCCTCCCACAGCACTTGCCATGTTCTTACTCCCAACAGATCAGACAGCGAGGACTTGCCAGGTTACTGATCCTCAAACACCCATTTCCATTAACAAGCTAGATATTTGGGGGAGAGGGAATATATCCCTCTCCCCAGGTTAATCATGTCTGCCAGCTCGCTTGCCTATAAAATCTGAAATGACAATAAGGTGGCTCAATTTTTAGTATTCTTAAAGGAAGAGCAAGATCCCAGAGGACTGGAGCTTATCATGACAGCACACACTGAGGTCCTTTTGAGGAAATGCCCTGAAAGCTCTTTCTAAGCTGGCTTACGGAGCTGGCTTAGCATTAATTCATGGGGATGTTTTGTTCAAGAGAAGTATCTATTCAAGGAACTCTGTACTTCAGAGGCGGGAGCAGACTAAGCTTCCTTCAAAGCACTCCGCTGGGCTGTAGAACATAACAGCAGGGCTTGTGGCACACGTGCATTTTCAATTCCAGTCTCATAATTGTAGGAAAGGACTGACTTTTAATTCTTTGAAGGTAAAGCAGAACACAGCCCAACCCACCTATTTTCCAGCTTCAAGGTACTTAAGAGCTTCCTCTTTTTTGTGTATTGTTTTTGTTACTGAAACGATCAATTTTCACTTAGCCCTAAGCCACTGATGCTTTGTGCTTTGAATGTAAAATACGGGACACTCATCAAATTATTTTGGCTGGTTGATCAAAATTTCATTTTCCTGAGTCCTGAAGTCTTTTCCTCACATTAAATTGCATATAAAAAAGATTCTAATATCCCTCATTTTCAGATATAGTTACACAAACAGTTTTAGGCTAATACAGATGGTAAACAAATGCTACAAGTAATAAGATTTTAAACCTTTTCATGAGATTACTGTTCCTCAAACAAGGCAGAACACAAGTCTTCCCCAGTACTAACAAGTAAAGCTGAAAGATGTAATCAAACATTCTGGACTATAATTGAGGATTTGGGCAAAACAGGATTAACACATATTTGTCTGGTGAGTTGTAGAGTCAATTACAGCTCTTCTGAGGGAACTACTCCAAATGGTGACTGGAGAAATCTCTAGATCCATGGAGAACTGTAGGATTTCATAACACCTTAACTACACTGAAACTATGAAAATCCAAGGATAAGCAGAATTCACATGACTTTTTTTTTTTCTCTGTAGCTTTAGCAAATCTCCGGTGAGAGAATGCTGATAGTACTGGGTCATGCAGAAGATGATCTGCACTGGGTCAGACCTGAGGTCACACCTGGCTCTGTTTCTAACAATATACATGCAGATTTCTAGGAGAGAATAACAGCATATTTTGCTACCTCCCCATTGTAGTCTCACAGTTTCCAACAGTTTTCAACTCAAAAGTGGTTTGTATTTTTTTTTTAATTCAGACATGGATTCTAGGTGCTCACTAAGGCTAGAGGTGTTGCCTAGACTCCTGGACTTCATTTAAATGTTTAGGGCTTTTTTTTATAGCAAGACTACAGGTATGGTTACAGATCGTACATGTGTGAGGAAAAACTTAGTAGCTCAGCTTAGAGCCCTTCAGTGTCTCATGCAGGCATTGACATCCCTTCATTGACCACTTGACTGATGCCCCAAACTAACTTTGGCAGCTGTAGTTAAAATCATAAAAATAGACTAAAGTTTGTAGTGTGAGTACTCACTTTGTGTGGAAACAGAACTAGTTTGTGTGAAAATAAAACCAGGAGTTAAATTTATTTTCCCTTGAGATTTGGTGGGAAGGGAGGAGATTTGGAAGGTAAAGGAAGGTGACAAAAATAATTTCTCAGAGTTGTGGTGTGCTAACCCCAGGTGAAGTGCTTTACACCACATGTGCAAAGGTTGGGAGAGCAGCTCACCCAAGCCAAGCCTAATTAGCAGCAATATCCATCCCTGGCTGGCCTCTCAGCACTTGGGCTCAGGAGTTCACCTCTTCCTGGATGTTGGTTACAACAAGGAGATTTCTGGCCTAGCACCGTAGTCACAAGCCAAGTTCTTTCCTGGAATCAATATTGCAGCACACATTCCTCCTAACAGTTACTTCGGAGGTGAAGGGCGAAGAGATTATCTTGGGTTTTTTGTAGAAACTGAATGTATCTAAAGAGTTGGCATCACTGTCTGGAGTTATTGGTTTTACAAGAAACTGTGAACAGACCTTATTAATTTTTATATTTTACTTTCTATATTTTATTATGAAGTAAACTGTATTTGTAGGAAAAAAACATACTTTGCAAATATATTTGAGTGCTAATAATTATGGCTCCTTCTCAATCTGGTTTTTTTTCAGTAAAAACCAGTGAATCCATAAATATAAATTTAGAAACACCCTTTAATTTTATTTTTCAAGTTAAAAAAAAGAGAATATATATATTTCTACTGTACCAGAGAAAGAAAGGAGCTTGCACCACATCTAAATCTAATCTTGTTGCAGTGAAATCAATTCCACAAACCACTTTTAGATCGTTCCTTCAGTTTGTGGATTTAAATTGCCTCTAAAATCTCATTTACGAAACCTCTGTATGGAAAGATTCTAGATTTGGTATGACAAAAGGAGGCTGTTCCCGACCCATATACACCCTTCACAATCATTTTCACACTTCATGCTGCAGAGATAAAAATGCTCTATTTTTGGCAGACATGATCTGAACATTGTGATGACCTTAAATTTTGGGACAGTTTTAAAATCAGAACATAGAGTTGCAATTTTACATTAAATAAAGTAGACTACAATCATAAAATTATGTATGCAGATGGTTTATTTAGGATGACTTAAATTTTCAGGGATTCCTATAGGTGGATTAACTCTACTTGTATGTTTCTTACCTTGAAGGTTACTCGCATGGCTTCTTTACCTTTTCAATGTTAATTTCTGACTTTTTAACTTGTTCGAGGTATTAAATGATGGGAAAAATTACATGAACCTTGCACTTTTAAAATTACTATATCCTCATTCCAATTGTAGAAGACAGAGGCCTCAAAATCCAGAACACATTTAACCTGCATACATTTAACCAGTAATATAAATTTATAAAGTGTTGCAGAAATTCTGTGTAGAAGGACAATTATTTTCTGGTTGGATTGTTTGGGTTTTTTCCCCCAAAGAATTATTTGCCACATGAAAGTGTCAGCTTTAAAATATAAGTAATTTGGAAGATTCAAACAGATTCAACCCAATCTTGGCCTTTTCTGGTTTGCCTCTGTTGGATTTTTTTGATTGCATAGATGGTCACAGGGTCTTTCCTGATAATTTGTCACCTTTGGTATTTATTCCTGTACTGACATGATTTAAAATTGCTGAAGAACAACCAGGTGCCTTATGCCTTGACAGAGCAAATCTACAAACCTTAAATCTGAGAGATTATCATCATGCTTTAAGATTCTTGCATGATTTTCACTTGTAGCTGTATATCAACAAGAAAAAATAGTTAGCTTTAGAACAGCAGTATTGGGTTACAAATATGTGATTTCTAATAACTTTATTTCCTAAAATGTAAGAGATGGTGATATTTGTACTTTTTAAAAGAGAATATAATCCTGGACCTTCCTATAAATATACTAAAATTTTTTTGCTCATAATGGTAATTTACCCTTGATTCATATAATTAAAATTGTTTGAATAGTAATAGAATATGCAGAGGTGTATTTGGGGAAAAGATATCAAGAACTAAAGCAAAGGCAGAGAAGTTCTGTCTATGATCTCTGCATAAGCAGTATGTCAGAACTCAAACAACTATTTCATGAATAATTTCATAAAGTATTTTTAGTCTTTAAAACACTGTTTTGATAAATGAATGCAGCTCACTATAGGTGAGCACCAAGAAATAGGTTCCATTCATCTGCTCGTTCATCTTTTCTACCCAGAGCTCCCAGGCTCCTGCACGTTTCACATGCCGGGTGCACAGAGCATTTGAACATACATTCACTCAGTGTTTCCTGAGAGGATCTCTTGGGTTGTTGCTGGGCTCCATCTTCCCATTCTCTTCTGGGAGCTGCTAACCTGAGCTCTCTTCCCACATTGCTTTCACTCTGGGCCGGTGTGGATCTTGGTTGTCAAGTTCTGCCGTGTCCTTCCTTGAATATTCCCTTCCAGAATGGAGCCATGGTTGTTGAGTTGTCTTAAGGACTCTGGTCCTAGCCCTTACTACAAGATTTCTAATCCTACTGCCAGGTCAGATCCTGCTTCTGACCTAAGAAACAATCAGAAATAAATCTGTCTTAGACAGTATTATTGATGATCTAGCAACAAGAGATGATGAGTCTCTCAACACCACATTTAAAAAATGGCTTCACATAGCAAGCCCAGTGGTGATGGATTGCATTTGAAAGCAGTGTGACTGTGTACACAGGAATTTTAGAAACAGAGGAAGTTTTAAAAGCTGTCAGAATAATTTTTGACGTGGGGATCAGGGATTACAAAGCTCACTGGGTAAAAATCCTGTGCAGGGCCAGAAGGTGGATTGATGATCCTTCTGGGTCACTTCTAACTCAGGAGATTCTGTGATTCTATGAACAGTTAACAAAAGGACGGTGAGGAATTGCGAGGGGTTTTCTGTCTGCCCCCTCTACCTGCTCAAGAACTGGATGCTGAATACATGCCCTGATGAAACCATACAGCTCTGATGACAGAGGTGGTGAGAGACAAATCACTGGGAAACATGCAGGACTGGTCAAATGATATCCAGGTCTAGCACAGTTGCCTGGGAATCCTGCTGGTTATTGCATGAACTCCAGTCTGAGCATGGGAGGGGGTGAGCTGAGCCTGAGAAGAAAGAGCTGTTACACAACACTACAAGTAGCAGAAACTAGATGAAATGTGTAAAATTATAAGTGGGGGAAAAAATTTCCAGAAACAGTCAAAATAGTTTCCCAAAGTATTGGCTAAAGACCTACAGGTTTAAACACAGTGAGATATAAATTTAAATACACAGCTTTCCACAGCCTCTCGCAGGTTTTTTCTACTGGGTTCTTCTACCATTCTGATCCTTCCCTCTGTTCCTTTTCTATCCCTAAACCCACTGCACACTCTCACTTGCCATTTGAAAGCCCTCCAATGAACACTAAGCACGATCACCAGCACCTGCCACATTTTGCTTCTTTTGTCTTCTTTTCCAAGATAGGAAGATCTCTTCCTATTTACGCCTTTTCCATCTGAAACTAATAACTTGTAGCATTCTTTTTTTACCTAGGTTTGAAAATGTAAAATAGGAAGGATGTTATTTTTTTTCTCATTTTACATACACACATGCATATTTATTAAGACAATAGTGAAACAAAATAACAAATAAATGAGAAAATAGAAGAAGAAGAAGATGGAACAATTGTTCTATTACACTGACATGCTTTCTGCAGCCACACTAATAGCAATTGCTGTAATAAGGGTCTCTCTGCCTGTATAGGGGCCTTACTCTGGCAGATGTAAAAGCATGAAAAACCTCAGAGATCAGAAACAGGACTCTCAGGATGATGTCCCGAATAAAGAACTAGTTTCAGATATCTGAAATAGGGTTTTTCTTCTTTTAGGACTTTCAGATCTCTACATCTATTTGAGTTAACTCATATTGATGGTCCCACATTTTCTTTCCACTGCCTAAATGAGATTTTCCACTGATATAACATTCAGAGAAGCCCATTTTAACTGTGCATATAGAATCTCTTTTGCATTTGAAAAACTGTGCTAATGTGCACAGGATGTATTATGCATATCACGCCTGCTGTAATTTACATACCTCAGGAAAAAGTATTCACATTCTGGGTTTTCATTTGTTGCACAGACAATACTGGTAATGCTCACTAGAGCTGTGTGACTATCTTAAAGTACAGTTGTTGGTCACCATGGAAATTTAGTGTAACTAAATAATCTTTACACACAGTCTTTATACATTAGTATAGTATTCCTTATATTTAGCAGCAGTATTTCCTGCGCCCTTGGCAAACGCTGTGGTAGTGGTATTCACTTACTCAGAAAGAGAGAGCAAAAGGGTGTCCTTTTAAGAGCAGGCACTTGCAGCAGGTACTGTAGGGCTCCCTATGTATTTCCATAATTGATCAAAGTTTCATAGTTTGAAAGCAAAAGAATATTGGTCCTCTATGTTCCTAATTATGAATTCTGCAAATTAAATCTGAAATTTGAAATTCAAGATGAGTGTTTCTGGCTTTGATTATGAAAAATTGTGCCACAAGGACTTTAATAAAGTTTTTCACAAGAACTACAAGATAATACAGTTCTATAGCCCTAATGTAGTTCCACTAGAAATAATAAAAATTATAAGACTCAATTTTTTCTTTTAAAGTAAGTAAAGGCCAAACAGAGACTCAAATGTAGCAAATGAAAAATTGCTATCACAAACTGAGATGGAAACCGAGAGAAAATAATTTCGGGCCAGAAATAATCTTCCACTTTTTCTGTAGCCATATAAATAAATTACAAAGGAAAAAACTGCCATAGCTCTTCCTCCTTCTCCTCTTTTAATTAGTGAAGAGTACAAAGCTGCCCTTGGGGCTTAAAGTTCTATACAGGAAGATGTTGGGATTCATGAGAAGAGTTTACTATAATGTATTCCTCACCAGAAAAGTTACTGTGCCATCAGAGATCTTGTTTCTCTTTTCTGGTGCTGAGGTAGCTCTTAAATGCTTGAATAGACAAGGACCTTTCTCCCTGTAGGCTTAGCTCGAGCCACAGAGGATGTGCATTCCCCTCTTGCATCCCACAAGGTACCTTCAGGTCACACCCTTTCCCTGGAACTTTGTAGCAGCTCTCCTGCTCTCTCAGAGGTGTGGATTTGCTGTTGCTGCCTCTCCTTACCCATCAACACCTGCTTTGTGTCTCAGGAGGGGTTTTATGCCTTTTTCTGCCCCTTACTGAGAAAAACACTCATTTTCCTCAAGGCATGTTTATTAAGGAGGGCTCCAGGCCTGCTCCTCCTGCATATCAGCAGCTCTGTGGCTCACACTCTTCTCTGTTCACTGTGTTCATGCCAGGCTTCCTCATCCCTGCCTTCCATGCCCCTCTTTCCCTATATCACTTCCCTGCACCTATCTTGTAGGTGCATCCTAACTCTGTCTGATATTCTGGAGTTGGGTTTCAAACCCTACACTTAGTTATATTTTTTCAAGAAGTATGAAAGTGCGAAGTTCTGTACTCAACCCTTTTGTGAATTCAAACTAAGCCCAAAAGTCCATCCCACAAGCTGCATATCTGTCACCCAAGCTGCTGCTTGCTGAACACTCCTCTGCTGCCTTTGCTATTCTATAGGACCTCAGAAACAATCTGTTCACTAATCAAATGCACTTTAAATGCAGATTTTGCTATTCTGCTTTAGAAAACCAACTAGTATCTTTAATACCATTCGAGACTTATCTCTTTCGCCTGAATTCCCCATTGTACTTGATGAGAAGTAGATGAGATCTGAGCTCCCTGTTTTCCTGATACTATTCTTGGCTCAATAGATTCTCTTTTTGCCAAAACCTGTAAGTGTGAAACCAGATGTTCCCTGACTAGAAACTAATGCCTTTTAGCAAGAATTGTTTCAGGCAGTAATATCTAAAAAAGTGAAGAGCAAAATGTTCTCCTGCAAAGACCTTTAAAGAAGAACTCATCTAAGTCAGAAATCGTTTGCCTAAATCACCTGGTCTTGCTTCACTTTACAAAGTTTTTCTTTTACATGCAGTTTTTTAAGGTATCATTTATGTCATTTAAGAGTTTTCAAAGATCAGGCACAGAGCACTGTCCTTAATAAGTGTTGACACTGAAGACAATGGATACAGACTGTTCCTGCAGCTTCCTGTGGTTGCACAGCTTTGCAGGGAAGGAGCCCTTGGTCAGAAAGCAGGTGCTTGTCGTTTACCAGACTCTTCTTCATTTAGGGGATGAGCAAGCTATTAAGCAAATCCAGCTGTAAATTTAAGTCTATGCATACTAACAAATATTAATATAACCTTAGAACAAGTAGTTGCCAGATTAGTGCTCTGGCAGAATATGTAGAACTGTCTCCCATCATTTGTTAGTCCAGCATAATTATGTACGGGTATTTGTGATTTTTTTTCAGTTCCCAATCTGTTTAGTGGGAAAACTATCACAGTTTAAATGAAAGAAGATATAGGCCTCATGTGAGTTTCATTCATTGTATTGCAGAAGAGTTAATTGCAATGGGGTCTTCTTGTTTTGCAGCAGTGACTGGAGTCTACTAATGAACTATTTAAAGCTAATACCTAAAAAGCATCAATAGAACCTTTTAATGAGCCCACTCAGATTACATTTTTCCCAGTTATCTTGACAGGTGAGTTGAGTTTAAGCAATTTACATAACACTATAAAGGAAATGTGCTGTAGCATATCTTGTAGGACTAACAATCTCAGTAAGATCAACCTTCCCTAAGCACACTGCTGTCAAATATATGCTGCTATTTCTAAAGTGTGTTTCCACGTTACAGAAGAAACACGTTAAAGAGAAGCATCCAAATTTCCACATTACAGAAGATGACCTAGGAAATGCTATTGCAATAAACCAATATTGCTCCCACTGATATAATCAAGTTCCTCTCTGGTGCAATCATGTTATTCCAGTTTTATACCTGTTTAGCCAAAATGGGAATTGGTCTATTTGTCTTCTCCAGGCTAATATTCCTACAAACTGTACTGTAGCCCTGTATAAAACTGGGTTATTCATAGCAATTTTCATAAACACTTACTACGCTGATCTTAAAAATCCTTTAGAAAGTGCTGGTGTCAACTTATATTTACAGGTAATGCTTGTGTCACTGAAGTGCAGGTTTTTTCTAATCATTACTGTAGAACTGGTGAGCCAATGCAGAACCCATATGATCAGTTGTTTCCACACTGTACTTTTCCCACTGCCTATTTGAGATCATGAGGGATATTTTTGCTGCCACCCCTGAATGCTTTCAAGCAACATTAAAACAGGTTTTAAAGGGATTGCCCTAAAGTCCTGTATATTCAGTAGAGATATGGTGAATACACTGTATTTTTAGTGTCACTGGTTTTAGTGACAATCTAATGAAAAATAGAGGAAAAGAAACTTATAGGAAAATAAATCATATAAGGAAACATGGATTTATTTCTCAAACTATCTACAAGTTCTTCCATACAGAGGCCTTGGAAGGAGCACACATTCTTGGGAATCTGAATCTAAATTATGGGAAGTAGGGAAAGGTACATCTCTTGTATCTGAAATCCATTAACAACATCTATCCTGCCCTTCTGATCCACTGTAGGTACTCAATCCTATTCTGCAGGGAAGCTGGTACAGACCCTCCTGCCGTATTTCCATCACTGCTTTTATTTATCCAGCTACGTCCTAATACTAAAGCAGGAAAATTATATCAGCTTTGAGTTTTTCTGAACGAGTCTGGACAACAGGCTGTTTTTATTTGTTACCTACTTATTTTGAATTCATGCAGCACTGCTGAGAGACGTATGGTCATGACACATGAGGAGACAAACACTGTGGAGTACCAGGCTGAATAAAAGAAATGAGACCTCACAGTATCATTTATACAACCTGGTGAAGCATCCTGACAGCAATCTAAGGACTGAACCACTCCCAAGTCATGTCAGGGACCAGCAAAAGCAGGTGGCCCTGAATGGGATCTCACCAGACACTGGCATGGAGTTTAGCAACAGATTTATCTCAGGGACAGGTGTTTCTGAGCAGCTCTAGAAGCATCTATGTTCGTCCTGTTTTCCTGGCAGAAATTTATCAAATCATAATTTCACAGGTTCCTGAAAAGATTTTGTATCATACTGAAAGAACTCCTGTGGACCAAAGCATTAGTTCAGAATGAAAAACTGACTATGATAAATGCTGCTGCAACAAAGTAGTAATGACTTGCAATGTGCTGCAGTAACGCTTTAGGTGCCTTGTCTCTTCGATTCATCTGAAATCGGGCACTGAACTAACCACTACTAATTTGTGCTGTATCCTTGTGGATGTCATGTGCAATCTCTCGAGACTTCTACTGCAGCTAAGCAGTAATTTAACTAATCATTAGAAAGAGTATCTTAGCCTAGTGAAATAATTTCATATTCATCACTATAATACAAATCATAATGGATTCATGTGATATTATAGTCACTATCATATGTATTGATACAAAAAGTCCATTAAAATTTTGCTGTACCATAACATTATAATAAATGATCAGTAGTATGGGAGTGAGATGGTTTTGTAAATCTGCAGGACATTGTATTTTCATACAGTACCTTTACACCCTGAAAAAGCATAGAAGTGCTTATTTTCAGAGAACACCAGCTGTAAAGCAGCACCTATAAGTAAACTATTTATTAAAATAGGGTGTCTATTACACTGAGATTAAATCTGAGAAAGAACAAGTTTTGCATTTCTTTTATTTTTGCTAAAGAGAAATAGAGTGCTTGGAGAAATTAATCCACTATTTGGAAAAGGCTTGAATCTCATGTCAAACCATTCAGAAATTTTTAGGTTCATATTGTAGCAAGTAACTGTGGTCCTGAGAGCTGTAGCTCAATAAAGTCTTATCTGCTCAGAGGCTAAAAAAATCCCTCCCTGAGTCATGAACTGAAAGCATCTAAATTTTTTGTTATTTTGAGTTAATAGCCTTATGTCTTTTTTATGTTTTTTACCATTGGCAAGGTTTAATTCTCTTTGTTGTCAACACTACAATGACTTTGCAGTTTAGTTCTGTACTTCCACATATGAAAGTAGAGCCTGTTGCCACCCATATTCTTCTACTCAGGCCTGGACAGCTCTCCAGGCGGCATCATTGCAGATGACAAGGATTTGAAAACAAATTCCAGTTATTCCCAGGTAAACCACTGTGAACTGTTAGAAGTGAGTAACTGTAACTAGTGAGCAACTGGTTAAAGCATGTGAAATTCTAAGCCAAACAATTCAAAACACTACTTACTGATATGTATTAAAAGATTAGTCAGTGGAAAATCAATTAATAAGTGCATATAAAATAGGGTAGGAATCTGCCTGATGTACAAAGGCGAGTGCTTCACTTTAGCATCATTCCTGTTGCAGTCTCCTGTCGGGTGTCCCTTGATCCTCTGCCAAGGGATATTAACTTTCCATTCCTCACCATTGACTTTACTACCCTCTGACCTCTATTTCTTAACCATTTCTCCATTTATTCTCCTCCACTCTCTCCTGTTGCCAAGAAGTATCCCGTTTCTATCCCGGCTATTAACTCCCTTTCTTCTCCACCTCTTCTCTAGTAGCTCATTTTTCTTTGTCCAATTATCCCCTTCATCACTGTCTTGCCACAAGTAGCTACAGTCTCTTATTTTTGAGAATATGCCACCTTGGCAAGCCTGAGAAAGATCAGGGCTGTGATATTTCTCATTTTCTTCTTCATTGATCGCAGAGGAGTTGAAGTTGCTGAGAAGGGGGATTCCTTTAGCTGGAACTCAGACAGGCAGCTGCCATGACTGTTGGGATCCTGCAGGGAAGGATTTCAGTGATGCGAGTGACAGCTCCAGCCACCGTGCCAGCAAAAGTCAGTGGAGGTCATATTGGGAGGAAAAAGACAGAATTTTACTCCTGTTGCTGAAACTCTCATTAGCCAGCCTGGTTATCAGTGCAGGCAGACACCAGTGGGATGGAGAAAGACACCATTTACCACAGGCTGTGGACTTTTAGGGAGAGCTGCCTGCACTGCTGCCTCATTCTACTTCTTTTCTCAACTATCATATGCAAGCCAGAAATTGTCTTGAGGCTGCAAGAATGCAGGAAGAAGGGCAGAGGTGTCCAGCTCCCAGTGTCTGGCTGCAGGATGAGCTGCAGGTCTGAATGGTGGGTCAGAGATCATGAGGCCGAGTTAGAAGAGCCTGCTGGTGTATGAGAGGAGAATCAGGTGGATATCACACAACCATTGCCTCCAGGAAGAGGGGATTTGAAGTTCGAGAAATCTTCCAATGACTGATACTGTGGAGACATGCTGTAAGAGAGAAGCAGCAATATCCAAATGGGATCTCTAGCCAGAGAATCACAGGCTTTAAAGGTCACTGGGTGACTTAGATTGTAAATCCCTGGAAAAAAGATATAAAAGCCGTGTCAGAAGAATGATCCAAACAGTATTTGTGTGCTGAAGAGAGTCATTTTATGACATGGGTCAATAGCACCCAGAGACGCCAGCCAACACAGTGCAGTGCATCCCTGTGCTGGGTGGTGCAAGTGCTGCTTGCTCTGAAGGGCTTCCGTGCTGCACCTCAAGGGCAAAGCCGAGCACTGCAAACCCTGCAGCTTCAGAGGTGCTAGCTGACCTTCCCAAAGTCACACCCCCTGACAGGTGAGAGCTGGGAATCACACCCCTCTCTCCCAACTCCTCGGTCAGAGCCCTACCTGCTAGACCATATTTCCCAACCACAGTCACACTCCTCTAATTAGTCTTGTTTCCTTGGAAACCCGCAGACCCAACTGCTGCTTTGTTGAGGCTCTCTAAGGCCAGCTCTTGGGATGACAAAAATATTCAAGGCCACCAGCACCGAACCAACTAATGTCTCTTTTTTTCCCTCCCATCTCCTAATTTCCTTTCTTAAGAAACATAAATAGCTCAAGAAACTCAGGTATTTGTTCCCTTTAAAAATCAAAAGAAAAAAAAATTGATTGCTTTTTGCTGTTGCCTTTTCTGGACAGATGATACAGACATGGTCAGTCAGTAAGATCCTTTCCATAAGATTTGCCTTCTGTACACCTCAGTGTCCAACATGAATGTGTTTTGTAAGCTGAAGCTGGTTAAAGTTTATAGAGAAAGGGAAAATCACATCCTGCTGTCCTTGTCTCAACCCCCTCCCAGATATTAAGCTTGCATAATGCTTCCATGGATGCTACAGGCAAGATGTTTGAAGAAAATCGCTGCTGGCATAAAGATTTGGTTTTGATTTGGCTACATTTATTCTGCAAGTCAAACAGCTTACACAGATCTTGGCAGCATTGTAAACAAGACATTAGCAAAGTCACAAAGCCAGCATGAGAATTTTGAATGCCTTGAAACTCTCAGGACACTGGACCCACAAGTCCTATTCTTGATAACACAGACTAATAAAGTCTATTTGAAAAATTCTAGTACATACTACTAATATGCACAAAATGTCAGTGTGTTTGGATTCAAGGTTTTTGCTTGGAGCCCATTGTATCAAAAATTTCAAAATCAAACCTGGCACTTTAATCTTTTATAAACCGATTTTGCAGGAATGTTATTTTGATTTAGAATGTTTACAAACTGCAGGCTTTTCAGCCATTACACAAAGTACTGGACTCTATCATGTTCAGAGCAGCTACAAGTTGCATCTGCTTACAATGCCAGAGGACAGGAAATTTGCACTGGAATTTTGTAGAAGATAAGAAGCTATGATGAAAAAAAATGGTACTGTTCCTTTTTGTTTTCTTGCTTTTCTCCTCCTGCTTTTCAATAGGAATTGGGGCATTGTGTTACTTAACTGATTCTGACACATTGTGGATAGCATAAACTTGCAAATTTTGCTATTCCAGGCAAATTTTACAGGCAGAAGAGAGTCAAATGCAGTATCTGAGAAGTGAGTGTTTGAGATTATTTTCAGGAACAGCATCCTCATGTTCATGGCCCATGCCTTCAGGTAAGTTACCTGAAGCAGAAAGCAGAGGCACAGCAGAATGAACAAACTATACTGAACTGGGAGTGCTGCTAATAGGGTGTGAAGGTCTGGAATAAAATTTCCAGCATAGGTTTTACACATACATGTAACCTGTAACAGTAGCAGTAGTAGCAGAATCCCTGCAGCTATTGAATAAATAGCAGGGGTTTTTTTCTTTTTCCCTTGTTTTTTGTTTTTTTTTTTTTTTTTCCCGAAAGGTATGCTTCAGATTAGATAGGGAAAGCAAGTCCCTTCTGGGAAGGACCATCTTTTGTATTGATATTCCTTTGAACGCTGCATTAGAGAGTCTCTGCATTATTTTAATAGCAAGCAATAACAGCCAACCAAACAGCCCTGTCTATTCCATTTGTAACTCAGTAAATAGTAAAAATGATTTTTTCCTTATTTCTATTCAAGATATCATTAGGCAAGGATACACACCAGTTTTGTACTTATCTTTTTCCTGTTTTCCCTCTCACTCTCTGCTTTGCAGACACACCACCATCCCTGCACAGCACTGCAGACTCAGCAGTGGCTTTAAACAACCAGTCAAGCATTGAGAAGGTGGAATTCCATCTGGGCAGGCTGTTTCACACTGACACCTCCAAAAAGATGCAATAACCAAGAAAAGAACAGCTGAAGTAGCTGAAGACATATTTCATTTACACTTAAGACAACACAAGCATTTAAAATCAAGTAATTTATCCTCTCTGCCCCCTTATACCCCACGTGACAGAGTGGCAAAATCCCCTTCTTTGATAGGAGTGCTGAAGGTTCTGATGAAGATGCATGTGAGGAGAAGACTGCTCTCTGGTATTTCTGTTAGGCTTTTTGCCAAGACATGAATCTCAGCATGACAAATTTCTAACATAAATACATATTATCTCTCACACAGTTGTCTTCCAGAAATGGAATTGACCATGTACCCAACCAGCATTTCAGCATATGTGCACACCATAACTCTGAACCATATAACTATAATGTTACCCAGAAAGGCAGACTACTATTGAATAACCATTCAGGTAACAGCTCCCTGAAACACTGCAAAATTGGTATCAAACTAATTGTTATAATGTGAGTGTGCATTAAACAGGAGATTGAAAAATGTACTTCAATATGTATTTCTATTTATTCTGCAGGCAGACAAGAGAGCCCAAGGGATGAGCAAAACTCCTTATTTCCTAGTCCAATGCACATTTATATTAGGCAGAAAGATTGGAAAGGAATAAATGGCAGAGGGAGAAAATAGCTGAGTAATGAAAAGTAATGCCTAAAGCAGACAGATAAGGAAAGAAACAGATGAATGACAAGGCAAGGAAAAAAAAAAAACCAAGAAGGAAAAAGAGGGAAGAAAGATGAGAAAAGAAGAGAAGGTGTCTCATGGCATCACCTGCCTAAATACCTTCTTAGGAAGGCTGGCCTGAAAGAACAATCAAAATTCCCCATGGAGTCATGCCATGAGAAATGAAACAGAGATGTTCACTTTCACCCCCTGTCCCAGTATTCATTAACCACTTTGCTGAAGGCTGATTAATGCATATTGACAAATGTCCCTTTGGGATAGGGAGGCATCACCCTCCAGTCTCCAAAGAAACACACAGTGAAACTAAGCAGCTTGATATAGGTCATACAGGACATCTGTGACAAAGCTGGAAACTGGCCCAGTCTCCTGGGTTTCAGTAATGCTCTTAACAAAAAGATCAATTGTGGGGGAAGCGTATCAGCTCGGGGACAACAGCCATAGC
This sequence comes from Platysteira castanea, assembly GCA_013397175.1. Taxonomy (NCBI): domain Eukaryota; kingdom Metazoa; phylum Chordata; class Aves; order Passeriformes; genus Platysteira; species Platysteira castanea. The sequence goes on along the minus strand of VYXC01011656.1, from coordinate 677,168 downwards.
ATTACACACTCCAGTGTGCTGGAAAGACACACACATTTCTAGAAGGTTGTTTTGTTAATGTCTGCACATCCCCAAATCACACAACGTTTTCCTGAAACATCTCGAGTTAATATTTTCCAAACTTACCATGCTCCTTCACAGGTGCTGAAGGCAATGGGGGAGGTGTGGGTTTGGCAGGCAGTGTGACAGAGTTGTCCAGCATGAAGCACCGGCCCAGGTGCAGTGACGTTCTGGTGGAGCTCCTGCAGTGTGAGAGGGACAGCAATGAGCACTTGTCCCAGGCTGTGCCCAGGGCTGAGCCTGGCTCCTGGTAGTGCCGTGATGAGCCTCTCAAGTAGACTTCCCTTATCCTTGTGAAAATGGGCTCACATCCTTGACTCTGAACTCCTCTCTCCTGTAAGGCTGAACCAAAGGAATTGCTGATGGAGGGGTTTCTCTGGGGCCCTCTTCAGGATCTGGCTCAAATCAGACATCAAAGGTTTGGAAAAACCAGCAAGGCTTCTCCAAATTCTTCAAAGCTAGAGCTTTCCTCTCTCACCATCATCAAGCTTTCATTCCCCCCAAATGATTTCTTCACTTCAAACAGCAATACCCCTTCCTCTGCCATGCTCTTGGGGAAAACATAGGCAGATTCCTGCTTTTCTGTGTAACTGGGTTTCATCCATGGACAGGCCTGTTAGCACAGGATGTATTATTGGTCAGTTCATGTGCCATCCTCTACAACTGATCCCATGACTGCCCACTCTATAGCCCCGTGCTGAGGCAAAGTCTCCAGTCCCCAGCAGATGGAATGAAGAGCCAGACCTTCAGACATCAAAAGAAGTGTTTTGGAGATACTGAATTATTGTCTACACCAGCTACAGAGCTACTACAAATAACGGGGTTCATCTTACTCTGAATGAACTATTTTGAACAAAACCCAGTTTCAGTCTGCAAAGGAAGAGGCTCCCTTAGACTGACACCTGTTCAAATTGTTTGCCAGAGGGGGTTAATGAAAGAAGGGAAGAACCATGATGCTGCTGCATTTTGGTTAAGGAAGTGGTACATATAATGAGATATGTTGTACTGAGGGTGGACTTCATTACCAGAACGTAGGGGACAAATAATTTGAATGGAGACTTTTCAATGTCTGTTTCTGGAAAGGAGATATAAAAGCTTTGTTTTTCATGCAACATTCTTCCTAAATTTTGATCAATCCCCACTCTTCATGCTACTAAATACTAATCCCTAATTTTATCACAAACCATCCCAGTGCTTTTCAGTTTTAACCTAGTTGATGGTAGAATTCATAAATGCACAGCAATTACGCAGTGTTAACTTACAGGAGCAAATTCAGAGTTCACAATGGTGAGACTGGTTTTTTTTTTTAAGTTTGTTTTGATTTTAGAAAGCAGTGTTTCAGGAAGGAAAGAGAGCAAGTAAAAGTTGGAGGGAAACTGAATTGTAGTCTTTCAGGCCATGATTCTCACTGACACCCTTAGGTTTATTTAAACCTCTCCCTCTAATTCACAGTAAAATCTGGCGACACAGGTTTAAAGACAAGCCAGTATTAGAGTCAGCCAACAGTTCGTAGCAGCCCTGTGCCTTTACCCAAAGAATATCTAGCTAGCTATGACTTATCTCATTTGGGAGTGATATGATCTGTTATTTTAGTCTGCAGTTAAGAACAACAGCAACTAAAGAAATAGAAAGTAGGCAAGAAACCAGATTTATATTGAGATCACTGTAGCAACAAGAGCATATTTCCAAATACCCGGAGCCAAATAGCAGCTGGTACTTCAGGAGATAGGATTTTGTCCCAGTGAATGCTGGCATTGTGTCAAACTACAGAAAAGTGCTGTGGTAGATAGGGAAAAAATACCTCTGCCTGAGAACAGTAACCTTGTCTCATTCCACATTTATGAATTCCTTCTCTTTGCCGAGAGGGAGGAACTCTTGTCACCCTAAAAACTCTTCCCACCCTAAAACCTAGCAGTGGCTTTACATAAATTGTTGGCTTTCTTCATTTCTCTCCATCAAACATAAAAGAAAAATCAAGTACTTTAAACCAGGCCAGATTGGTTTCATTTTTTTGCCCTAACATTAGTCAAAATAAATATCCCTCAGGAAATAGTTTTGGCATGTAACTGAACTGCTTAGCTAATTTTTTTCCTCCTAATATGGATGTAATTATGGACAATACAGCATGTTCTTATTGCAATCATTGTGATAGAACTGCATTTGCACAGTAAGCTGCTCGGAGACAGATTTTCTTGTATCACAGCTGCAGTGGGTGTCTTCTTGCTTAAAAAGAATGACTCTTCAAATAATTTCTAATACTGGCTCTTGACCCAGAAGCATTTAAGGAAACTGACAGCAACCAAAACTTCTAGCTGCTGGAATGTGAAAACTCTGAAAAGATAAAAAATAAAGGAATTTCAGGGTCTCTTCTCCCCTAGTTCAGCTACCAAGTGGTTTAACTGTGGATGTCTGCTCATGGAGCTGTGCGTTTACAGAAAATAACAGATAGAGATTACATTAATCACCCCTCAATCCAAGCTGAAATTAGACTGGTGGCAATTTTTGGCTGTATCCCTGCTTCTGCCTCTGTCTTTTTAGTACTTGTCAGGATATGGCACTTAAAATAGTTTTATTGCATGAGTGATCTGTTCTCCATGGATCTGGATATGTTTCCTCCACTGTGTGATGTCTTCACCTTGTGAAGGCCTCCTCTTCAGTTTCCAAACATACAGATGGTAGCTAAAAGGTACAGAACTTTGGCAACAATATTTTTGGCTATTAATTCAGTCATGTAACAAACTTTACCCTTTCAGTGTAGAACATTTCAAGCTGTCATTTCAACAAAAGACATGTGGAAAATTATTTGAGGAACTTTTTTGGACTCAATTCTTGTTAGATGAATGAATCCTGTGATAAACCATGTTATCCTCATGATTACATTATCTGTGCTAAGCAAGATCTCTGGCTGATAGACTCCTCATGGCAGGTGAGAAGTTGAGCTTGGAAGAGCTGCATGATCCTCTCTGACATCAGCAATCCTGCAAGGCAGCCAGCCCCAGTGGAAAATGAAGAGCATGTGATGGCATCTGGTTCAATGCTTCTACCTTCTCATACCTTCACATCTTGGAGCAAGGCAGCTCACGCTCTCATTGCTGAAACAAGTCACAGCCAGGGAATGACCCTTGTATACAGAGGATTTCAAACTGGCCTCAAAAGAAATTGTTGTTTGAATCTCAATGTTTTGGCTGCTTGTCAGATGACAAGGCCTAGGAGGAATGAGGTCAGACCAGCTGTGGCTGACTTGTGTCATGATTTCGCGATGAGTCCCAGCTGGCTGATAAGGCACCATGAAAACAGCCAGACCTTTTCCATCTCCTTCTCTGAGGTATGACTCCAGTTTGCACTTCAATCTGAGCCCAGTGACCTGTGAGCTCCTGCTGCAGATGTCTTCTCCAGCAGCAGGAGTAAAGGAATCTCAAGGCAGAAGCACAAGTCCTCACCTCAGCTGTGCTGTTGGATATGATGGAGTATTTTCTTTCAACAAGCGTTGTCATGTGGAAGTCATGGCTCCCCAGCCTGTGGCAGTTTCTCTGCTTAATTGCCAGAGGCCACAGAAAACAAAGCATTCTCCTCCTTGTTTTTTTCCTGTTCTACCTTCACAAAAGGAAAGGACTAGCAGGACACAGAGGGTTGTTATGTCCAAGGCCTTGATCTCTTGGGCACATGCATTGCTCCCCTCCAGAAACTAAGGCAGTATCATTTTGAAAGTAGTTTTATTGCCCTCCCCACTGTAACAGACTGAGAGAGACAGACTTTTGAGACTCTAATCTAGTGACTGAAAAATCTTTCAGCAGTCTTAATTTGCGGATGCTAAAGATGTTTATAATAACAATACCAAATGACTCCTCCATTATATATGGTACATGGAAAAAGCAAGGTCTGCTCTATTTCTCCCTGTTCACCTAAGCTCATTCAGTCCAGAGTTCCACGAATTCTGGTTTTTGATTAGATGTACAGTGATGAAGGCTTTAGGCTCCTGTTTCAGCCTGATGAGCATTATGTGAACCTTTAACCAGCGTTTAAAGCCTTGCAGTCCAAGATGGGAGCTGGTAAATCACCCCAAACAGTGAAAGCTGCCGGGACGGCTGGGGCTGCGGGACACTGACCGCCCTGGCCTCAGGTCCAGCTGACCGGACCAAGGTGAGAAACTGCAGGGTGTGATGGGAGAAATTGCTGGGTGTGACAGATAACAGTGACGGAAGCTGACAGGAGCTACCAACAGCACCATGAGGAATGGATGAGTTTCACAGGTGGTTCAGCAGGAGTGATGTGAGAGATGGACAAACCTCCCTGAAAGGGAGCTTTGGGACCTTGTGCAAGACCAACAGCAGCTTGACAACCACATCAGCCACAGGATATAAAGCTGAGATTAACTGTGCCAGTAACGGTGTCAGGAATACTGACTGGGCTAGGGATGGAGTAAAAATGGAACTACTAGTAAAAAAGTAAATGAGGCTGGGTTGTTCATCAGGAGAGGATTGCAGAGGAGAAAGAGAGGAGCAATGACGGTGAAAGAAAACAGCAAGAGGTGGAAAGTAAGGTAACAAGATATTTAAATGATGTCATTGTGGTTATCCAAGGGTACCTGCCAGGCACCCCTGCACTTCCTCACTGCAAGTACAGCAGGACAACAAACCTATTGTCCTTACCACACCACAGGTGTCAGGAGCGCTTCCATGGCCTGCTGGACCACGGGATGTGGTGATGGATGCCTTCCCCTGCTGGCCAGGGTACAGCCAGGATGGCTGTCTTAAGCATCATGGTATCAACTGAGTCCATTCCCATTTCAGTCCTGAGAGCATCAAAACAACATCCTCAAAGGAATAAGGCAAAAGTGAGCTGAGCCTTGCACTTGAGACAAGCAGCTGTGGGGAGAGGCAGGATTTCGGGATTCAACCCCTTCAGAAAATGGGAGCTGAGCACTGGGGGTGGGTTAGAGAGCCAAGGGCTACACTGCTTGGTTATGAAGTGAGAGAAGGGAATTGTCAGAACCTTGCCCCTCTTAAAGAATTAATGGCTGTAACTGCAGTTTTTGCAAGCCAGACCTTGTTGGAATCTTTCGGGCAAGCTTTGAGAATTAAATGTGAATTTAGTTCCCCCCAGGATTTTACCATTTTTCTGATCCCATCTGGACTAAGTGTGACTTTGCATAGCAGTTTATTGAACAGAATTTCCGTATTGTTTTCACTTACTGAGCTTTAGTTCAGCTCATGGAGAGCCCTCAGGGAAAACCGAATTGGATTCTCTTCAGTTAACACCAAAGAAGGACTTAATTGAGGGGCAGCTGGGAAGGTTTCACAGTTTCTTTTTACAGACAATTAAACTCCTTTGTCCAAAAGTGTCATGTAAGCTGCACAAGCCTTTACAGGCCCCTTTTTGACTGTCAGCCATTTTTCTTAGGTGGGTTTGCTCCCTGTGTAAGGGATGCTCATCTTCTGAGTTAGTGAATTCCTCTGTGCACCTCCATCTTTCCTTTTCCTCCCACTGCAAAGGTTCAAAGAGAAATGGTGTGAATCTGTGAAGCTGCAAGGTACTTGAAATAATAACCTGAAAATTTTAGAGCAGACATGCAAGGAGATTACAGAGAATACGGGAGAGAATAAATGTAAAACATCAGAATTCTATTTTCTTATTAAAAAAGTTGATTTTATGAATCAACATAAAAAGTGAGGTTTGTACAGTGACATTCCTCTAAAAATGTTATATATTGTCACTGAGGGCAGAGTGTCTCAAATTTTTTTCATATTCTTTTTTCTCTCTTTATTGCACAAAATAAATATATGGGCCTTCTCAATTGAAAAATTTCTCAAACATGATGTCAGGGGAGTCTTTCTTCAGAAACATGCCACAATTTTGCAGTGTTTGTTACTCTAAAAATGTAAACAAAGTCAATTTGTTAGTTTTAAATTTTGTCAGCTTCTGTTTCAGACATTGCTGAGGAAACATAGCTCTCTAATAAGCAGGTATTTCTTTCTCTGAGCCTACATTGAAATAAATGGTCAATTAGGTATTTTAATTTAATGTAGTTAGTTTTTATTTAATTTTATTGTTTTCTATCCATTTCCATGGGTTAGATTAAGCCTCCCTGGATGAAATCAGAGCTTTTTCCAGAAAGCCTTCTTTTCCCAACTTTGAGTGCTACAAGACAATCTTAGTCACTTATGGGATTCTTAGGCACTGGAATTCCCAGCCATTGAACCACAGAACCCACAAAGATAAAACCCAGAGGGTTTAAAGTCGATCGTTTTCACATTCAGCAAGTCCAGATTAACCGTGCAGCGCTGACTCAAGGGGTCTGGAGCGCCAGCCTCATTTTACATGCACTGCACCACGCCAGGCCGGATCTTTCTCAGTCATAACCATAAAAAAGAAATATGGGAGTCCTGCAAAGACCTTGCAAACTATGTATGGAACAAGCTACAGCAGATGGAGGTGGACAGATCCATTCATATATGGGGACTACAAGATAGATGGTGGTCTTTGCACACCAGCAGTTCTTACCGAGTGGGCCCTTATAGACTGGTTGAGAAATGGTGATGATGAAATGAAATCTTTTCCTAAATTATTATCAACTAGAGTGTAATCCCGCTTGGCAAGTCAGAGCTCCACTGAAAAATACATTCTTTGTGTGGACAAAGACAAGCAGAGTCGCTGGAGGAGCCTAAATAGGAAAGGAAACCTTTCACTGAACCTTTTATACAACAAAAGGATTTACAAAGAAACGAATCATGACTAAGCAGGAAGCATGAACTGTGTACTGTGAGCAAATCAAAAGCAGATAAATATTTTCACAGTGAAAACTATTTAGTAGGTGTCTTGCCCTTTAGTGACTAATATCACTTTAGTGACTAACACGTGCTCTAGTAACGTGTAATTTGCTGGATCAGCTCTTGGTTGGCATAGCTGGAATGAAGGTAGAGAGAATGTTTCCTCTTGACACATCCAACAGCTGAAAGATCTCTGAAAATTCAGAAACACAGGCTTATTCTTGTGAAGAAATTTATAAGAACATTGAAAAAAAAATAGACTGAGAGGCCAATATTTTTGTTTGCATTATATATTTTTGAATCCAGATAGAAGAAGGACTTTTTGGGGTGGTGGTTTTTTGGGGTATTTTCTTTTGCTTTTTTTTTTTTTGCTTTTTTTTTTTNCTTTTTTTTTTCTTTTTTTTTTTTTTGAGTGGAAATCCTTCACTAATCCTTTGTGTTAGAAACAGAAAAAGGTGAAGCAAATTTATCAACAAATCTTGTACACAGGAAAAAAACCCCACGTGTAATTATAATCACTGTCTGATTCCTGAGAGATAAGCGATTCCTTGCCTGTCTCTCCTTGCAGTCTTAGACTCTAAAAAGCATCTGATTGATCACACTGACACATTTTAAATCCATCTCTCCACAGCAGAGATTTGCAACAGAAGGAGAGGGATTTTAATCTAACACATGATCTCATGTTCTCTGAGCACATCCCACAAAGCAGCCAACTGGGGGAAAAGGGGGAGAACTCAGCATTCCACAGGTTGGGGGTCCCCTCTCAGCCCCAAAAGTGCAGCAGGCAGGAGAGTCCTGACCCCCAACCACCACAGCACACACAGGTAATAAGTGAACTCCAATATCCCAGACTAGATCTACATATGAGATACAGATGGAAAAGATGCCAGTCCCATGTAGTAGCCAGCAAAATGATTCTGCTTTGGACACTGAAGTCCTAAAAACCTTTAGGAAAGGCCAGACCCTCACCTGAAATAATTTAGCATGGTTGTTCTGAATTTACACAACCTTTAAAAAGAAAAACCTCATTAAGATTCATTCTTTCAGCCCTTCCTGGCAAAAGGCTAAAAATGAGCCAAGTTGGAGGAGATGTGGGTGGGAGAAACTCATGTGCTGGGAATTGCAGCTGTAGCTTCAGTGGACCTCTGAAGCTGCAGGACCTGGGGAGTGCTTTCAGTCAGCCAGAGATGACAGAAAACCCTCTATGTGTACCATGGCCTTGTCAAGGTTTCTAACAATTAAGTTTCTTCAAAGACTTTTTCTGCCTGGAGTCCCTGTCCCTATTTCAGTCTGATTCACAACTCCATCGCTACAGTTTTATGCTGATATAACCATTCTGAAAATCAATCAGCCAGACTGGTTCTGGTATAAAACTGGAGTGATGCAGTGGTGAATCAGACACATGGTTACAAAACAGTGTTTGTAGGAAATTACATAACTGGATGGGGAATATTTTGAAGAACTTAATCACTAAAAAAAACCTCAGATATGATTGTTTAAACCTTCCTGACAACAGAACAATAAATATATTTCCCACTGCCTAATAACACACCAATCTGTTTTGAAAAAGAACTAGTTTCATTACAAAGTTGAACAAACCCAAAAGATAGGAAGAAGTACTACTTGCCTGGTTTATATTGTTTTGTCCATGCAGCAAATTTAAGAGGAAAAATCAACATTTTCCCTAGTAAGTGAGGATACAAAATACGTCAGGAGAAGGCTTAGTGCTGAGTTGAGCTAGTTGTAATGCAATAAACACCCATTTTGAGTCTCTGGGATGGGAGCTAATTTGTGTGACTGAATTGAAAACTGATATCCTGCTTCATCTCATCTACTCCATCCTTCTGGCTCTCCGTTAGCAACAGGTGCTGATCACCAGCAGAATTCGATCTGTGCCACTCTCTGCTCTCACAAGTAGAAACTGGGCCAGGATTTAGTTCAAATCCTTTTGTGTAAGAGAGCATTTGCTTGGGAGGATGTTCATCACATCCGCTGGTACTGCTGAGCAGGAGTCCAATCTAGTACAGCCTTCTAAAAGTCACCAGTCATCAGCTCGAAAGCATTGTTATATGTTCAAAATGAGATCAAAGAGAGGGTAGATTTATTCCTGCATTAAGCACAGCTAAAATAATCACATCAGATGCACTTTGGCACATGCTGTGCCAAAATTCCCAGCTTTGTTCTTCAGGATGGGTCTGCCCTCCCACTCGTGGGTATCCCAGGGCACTGCAACATTCCAACACAGCAGTGGTGGTTGTTTGTGCACTATGTAGCTACTGTGTCTTGACATATCACAAGGAGTTTTTTTTTTTTTGCTTTGTGGTATTGAAAGTATTGAAAGGTCTCAGTCATCTGTGTGGTTTCAGTATTTGCTGCTTTTTCAAACTGAAAGCCCAAATCTGGATCTCTGCACACCCCTTGTGCTGCGGCTGCACTTTACCAAAGGCACACGATCCTTGTTCAGTCTAGCTCGCCTCCCAAACTGACAAGTGACAAGTTTTACTTTCCTATTATCTTGACAATCACTTTTTCAGCTGCATTAGGTACCTTTTAGTTATAAATCCTGGAGTACCCTGAAAGTGCTTCTCTTATTAACTCCTTGTGAGTGTCCACATTTTCTCAGCTGTTTTAACCTATGATGAAGTTGAAGAGGGGGTTTTGTTCTTTTTGCCATAAAGAATGAATTCTCTGCTTTAGGCTTGGAAATGAACATGGAACTCTTGTTCACTGAACCCTTCAATACCACAACTAAGGTATTATTGAAATAACTTGATAAAAGTAGTAAAAGATTGGTTTAAATGATTAAAATAAGTACTTTCTTTTTGCAGAGAAAATAGGAATTTCCTGGAATATACTGCCACAGGGGGTTGCAGACAGTGATGTTTTTATCAAAGTTTCAGGAAAGGATCAGACATATTCATGGACATCAGGTCTGCAAAAAGACATGAAAAGGATTAGACAGCATTGCATTCTCAAATATCCCTAATAAAACAGTTATGGATGCTAAAAGAGAATGTCAGGAACTAAAAAACCGTCCCTTGTTGGAAACAAATTCATGGGTTAAGTGGACTGCTGGTCTGACTCTGCAGGGCATTTTTTCTGTTTTTACAGGACACGTGTACTTTCACCAGTCCCATTCTCAATATGAACACACCATGAACTTTGGACTTGTGACCCTTCACCCCAAAAATTTTCAGAACGAAAGCCTGCATTAGCCTTCAATACAGAAAGACTTTGTCTCACCTTCTTTGCTAAGGCTCAGCCCAAGCATTTTACTATAAGCTGGATTTTTTTCTTTTTATCCCATGGTTATGATATCGAGTCTACTGCTCCTACCTCTGTCTCAAAGGAAGTGTGTTTCCCATCCACTTGGCCCTTGTACTGTGTGTTCTGTTCTCATTTGCAGTCAGTTTGCAAAAGATTTCTTTTTCCTCTCTTTTTATAAATTCCTACTCTTTGTCCTGCCTGATGTCCATGCTTCTCAAATCCACTGATATACTCAGAGAGTACTTTAGAAATCAATACATAGTGGTTGCTGCAGAAACTGGCTAAGTTGTTTTTAAAACATCATCTGGGACCAGGCATGGAAAGACAGGGCTTTTGTCAAGCATAGTCTCTTATTATTGATTGTCCTCAGATCAAAGTAAACATGTTTTAAGATGTACTAAGATACAAGATAATTTCCAACTGCTGGGAAAGGGAGATTCCCTAAACCCTTCACACAGAAATGTGAAGGCCAGGAGTCGAAGACTGGCCTGGTGGGTGGCATGCAAGCATGCAGAAACTGGTCTTTCCAAAAATATTTCTGCCATTGCTACTGAATGCATCATTTCACTAATTCTAAAACTGGCCTAACGTGCTAATAAATACTTGCTTACTTGGAACGCTTGCCTTTCATTCTTTCAGGCCCTAATGATTCTAGTTCATTCCCTTATTTGCCCTTTTCTTCCTTCTCTTTGAATAGATATGGGAGGAGTCCCTGCATATTAATCTTGTTAAGTGGAGCTGGTGGTCTAAAATCTGAACTGCTTGATTTAGCTGCCAGAGGTAAGTTTCCTCTTTATTTAATCTCTCTCTGGAGACTGATGAACTGCTCTGAAAACACCACAAGGTCATACCTTTGCATAACAGTGAAAGCAAATTAAATGTGACCTTACACAGATCTAGTTCATGATTTTTTGTAATTCCTAAGTCCTATGGAAAAAAAAAAAAAAAGATATTTCTCAGAGAAGCATGTTTTGGGTTTTTTGGGTTGCTTTTATTTTTCTTTTTTTGACTCAGTGAGTTGTTTTTATTACTTAAGACATTCAATCTTTCCTCTGTGGTACATATGTCACAAGTATCCTGCCACTTGTTGGCTGTGGCTGTCATCCCAGGGTAATAGGCTGCAGCTGTTTTTAATAACTTACAGCTGAAATCCTCAGTATTTTAAATCACCAAGTCCTTTTATGAGAAAACACTCAAAAAATGCAATCAACACTTACTCATTGTTACAACTAATAATTCAGTATTCATGTACATAGCACTCCATATCAACATCACCATATTTCAGGTCTGCTTTGAAGGAAAAGAACAAGTGTTTGTTACACGATCAATTCTAGGATGGCTCATTCTTGAGAATAATTTATCCCACGGTGATGAACTGTGGATGTGTTCAGAAGTTTACCATGATGTCCAAGCTGAAACAATAAAAAACTTCTTGTATCCCTTTTCTCCCTCCCCCTCTTCAAAAAAAAAGAGCACATTTTTCAAGAACCACACAAGACATTACTTTGGGATGGGATCCTGCTTCATTTACTCTACGAGCACTTCTTTATATTCAGTTTTATTGTTTCCATCATAATAGTACTGAAAAACCTCTTAGTTTTGACTGATTATAGCACCAGGGGGCAAAATTAAAATCTCCCTTTCATAGATGGGTATATATTTACATTTATACTTTTATGTGTCTATGTATATGGTCATATATCCATATATATGACAATGTGCAAAATCCCAAAGTGGACAGAAAAAGTGTAGGCATAGATGTAGTGTTGGAAGCCACTACACAGGGGGAACTATGTATTCCTAGTGAGTTTGTAAGACAGAAAAGCCCCTTCATCTTTCTTTTTTGCTCTAAATGTAAATAATATGAATAATAGGAGACAACTTGTCCTGCTGTTTTTTTCTCCCCACTAACTATAATGTTGATACTCTGCACAAAAGCATTCTTCAGTATCTAAATTTCCTATAGATAAAAGAGAGTAATTTTCTTTCAATTCATCCTGTAGTGAGCTATGTCTCTCTGTTCAACCAGGAAAAAAATTGTTCTGTAAGTGCAAATGTATACGTGTTGTAAGAGTTCTACAAGAAGGCTGTTTTATATATGTAGTGGTACAGCCAGGTCACCATTTCCCATCCTTGCCAGTCTGCTGTCCCCTTGGGCTGCAGGCACGGGGGCAGGTGAGTGTTTGCTGTGCTGGCAGCTAACAGGCAGAGCCATTATGCAGCTCTCTTGGATCGTTAATGGCGAATATTACCCAAAATTGACCTTGTTTAGACATCGAGTGCCTTTGGCCTCACTTCAAGACACTTAACATGAACAAGGATCTGATAATATGTGCTTTTAAGAGACTGTATTGCTTAAGCAATATCTCACTGCAAGAAGCTGTAGTGTGCACCAGTGTTCCTTTCAAAAGGTTGCATGAAGTATAACCTGGTGTCATTTAGTTCATATTTGCTGTACTGATGAGAATTGAGGCCCAGGAATTTAGACCCTGTAAGTGCCTTTTAATCTGCTGCAGAAAGAGCTACTCAGTGTCGCTGTTTCACATTATTGCCCAAATGTCTTAGCACATAAGCAAGTTTTACCTTTTTGGCAGACATGCTGTGCTGAAATTTCAGATTATGCAAAGGTTTGGACAAAAACAGAGATGGGACCACGTCAGCTCACAAAAAGGTTGCTCACTGTCTCAGGTACATTTTGTATCTTTTTCTAGAGGCACAAGTGCCTGCTGTCAACTCTATGTTCTCTTGGGGCTCCATTTTTTAGACACAGGAATTATGAAGCATGCTGTTTGAACAGCTTGTTTCAGGACTGATATTCAGATATCTAAATAAAGTGGCTATTCTTAGGAGAGACTCATGACAGAAGAGAGGATGATAATGATTTTTGTATATTATAATTTCACCTGTCTTAACTGAAGAAAGCTGTAGCAGGGCTGTCAGTAACTGGGACACATTAGGCTGATAGAAGTTATTATTACTTTTAAAACATAAATATGCAAACAATATATTATATTTTCTCTACAATGTGTATTTATTAATGGTGGAAGGTGAGATGGTGCTAAGTATGGTGAAAGTACATGCATTTAGGCCATTGTTGGAAAGCAGGAATCTGAATATTCTTTGCAGCTGAAGCAAAGAGAGCAGTGCAAGCCCAGGCTGCTCCTATTGGAATACTGAATTCATCCCAGAACATACAGTATAAATCCAAAGCCTGAAAAATGTTATTCTAAGAGCCAAATTAAAAAGAGAATCTCCTAGAATTTCAGCTTACCAAAAAGAGATTCCAGACTTTTTTTTTAAGAAATGAATATAAACATGCTTGAATTCCTCTACTCCAGGAAAAGATAAAGTATGTGATGCCTATGTTCTTTCAGCAGTGTGCTTCACCTGGGATAAGCTACAAGTCTTTGCTGCCCCATCACTCTTTTCTGTCAGGCATTGCCTTGCTGCTCTGTAGTGTTTTGGTGTCAGTCTCAAGCAATATGGATTTATTTAACTGTACTTTTTCTACAGGATGGATTCCTTGGGCTAAGCAATTTTTCTGGCTCTCGCCAGAACGTGAGTGATCACTGCAGAAATGGTCATGTTTTCCTAATCATTAATGATTTTTTAAATAATAATTTATTCACCTTTCCAGGCTATTACAACTACACTTCATAAACTCTCCAGTAAAGAGCCAATTCCCATTTCTCTAACCACATACAATATTTGACTGCAGGATGGTCAGGATCTAAGTAATAAGAAAAATATTGGGCGTAAGAAATGTCCATCATGCCTGGCACACAAAGACCTAAAGGCAGATAAATTTTTCAATCAAAAGACTATGGCAAAACTGATCATTGAAAGTGGGCTTTCTAAATCCCAAGCCTGTGCCTTAAACAAAATTGTTGCCTTCTTCCAAAATATCAGTGCTTCATTTCGGTTTTATCTCAGGATTCTGTATCAGAAACAGGAAGCAGCTTTCACAGACTTGTACAGAAAATAAATTTGCCACACAGCAAGATCAAGTTTTTTAACCCCATTTTTACAGTTTTTATGTCTTCCATAATTTTTTTAAAAAAAGAATTAAACTGCCTGATTATGTCAGTCATCAATTAAACATTTACTAATGGCCCCTCCAGTGCTCCTCTACTCATGTGCTGTGCTAAAGTACATGCAACAGAGAGCCTGATTATGTCAGTCTACATTATATGTTACATACATACAGACCCAGCAAGGAGCCACTACTCTTGTCTCTACCTGGCATTTAGAAAGGAGCGAAAAAAGGAGGCAATTGTGACTTATTAACTCAACTATATTTGCAACATCACGAGCTCTAGTAGATGAAGAATTGCAATCATTACCTAGGAACCTGACAGCCCATGAAACCAACAGCCAAGGTTAAACAGGCTGTCTAAACAACAGGGTTTTATTGTCTAGCACATCAGATTTGCTCAAAGAATAGGAATACAGTTTATGTGAATTATGTGTTCATCAAAACGCAGTTGCTAGCAGAGCATGGGGGGCATAACTCCCAGTGCAACCCATACGGATAAACATCTACTCTGCCTTTTGGGGACAATTTAAATGTCTGCTGAAACATACACTCAGGCACCAGGGAGACTAAATTATTCCAAGTCATTTCACATGTTCCACCAACAGCAATTTTATTTCATTAAGAGTGTGGACAGGCCCTAGAGATCTGAAATGAACTTCAGTTATAGCTCAAGGTGTTCTTCAAAACTTGCACATAAAAGGGGACACAAAAAAGAAAGAAATTAAGTACAAGGCAGGAATGAGGTTAAAGAAAGAAACAATGCTTTTGACAACAAAAATACCTACATCAGACAGAATTTGTGGAGAATGTTAGAGAATTGTTACATGCCTATAATATACATACTGAAGAAAGGATCAAGGGGCCATTGTGCAAGGTATCACAGAGTTTTTTAATAGCCAGTTCCTCCCTGTAGCGTTTTTATCTTCATTTGTTTGCTTTTTCTCTCTCCATCTATACCCTCGTCTCTGAGGGCCAGACTGCCATCTGTCTGATGCTCTGCCCTTGATGGGGCTTTTCAGGATAACATGCTTTTAAATGTAAGTTAGTTTGGGATAAGGAGGTGAAGCCAGGTAACACGTAGCCTGCTGCACAGTGAGTCAGAAAAAGGCTCATGTCCTTGGCTTAGCTGAAAGCCCCAGGCTACCTGGCCAGCCTGGTCCCTCTGCACAAGACTGAATTTCACCCTGAGAGGAGAACTTGGGTAGCAAGATACACCACTGCTAGGACATGGGGCTGGTCCATCTGTTTGCATTTCTACCTGAAATATCTGAAATTTATCATCAGTTAGAAAAAAACAGTGCTACAATTTCATTGCTTCCAAATGAAAACATACTCCTAAGCTTAAAAGGAGGAGACAAACCAATATTCAGCTGAACCGTGAGTCTGTAAGGCTTTCAGGTCAAGGTGAGAGATCTTGTGAAATATATTTGTGGTTGGTCATTCTCTAGTATCTGTTCCCTGTGACTCCCACTGCATTTTCAATATTGTTTCGTCTGCTTCCCATTGGAGAAAAAATAAATCTGTGCCAATGCGGAGGAATTACCATGGATAATTCTTTATTTCTGTGAGTGACATGATCTAAATAACACCTTAAAAGTAGCTAGAGAAGCAGCAAGCCTCTTACTTTTTGACATGGCAACAGAAGTTTAGATACTTTTAATATAGCAGAAATAGCTGACAAAACTCAAATTACCATGACAGATCTCAACTGCCTGATCCAGTGGGCTAATGCCAACTTACAGCAGTTTAAAAACTGGGCCAATGATACATGAACAGAATATAGCTGCTTTTTGCAAACCTGGATATAGTTCTACATCTACTTAGTGAGCATACTTATTTTAATATTAAAAAATAAAGCCATTTCAAATGAGGCTTTTTTATAGGAAAACTCACGACTCACTAAGAAGCCAGTGTAATGATTGCTCTTCTTGAAATCATAAAAAACCTTTGATTTAATGTGTTGACTCACTGCAAGACCAAAATCACACACTTAAATTGAACGAGTCCAGTCCAGACCTCATGATTTTGAGGATTTCTCTCTCCACAGACATCAATAATTGTGAAATTCCTCACATGCATAACTATGCTTGACAGGAGAATAACCTGATCTGCCCAGCCAGTGTCGTTAAAGATCATCAGCTGACAGAACAATATTCACGTAAAATAATAGGCTCAGAAAGAAATAGCCAGGAATTTAAGCAAACGATATCATTATAAGCAACTAGCAATCATCTTCAAGCATTTCAAAGCACATGAATCACCCTCTTGTGATTTCCCTTTCAAAAATGAAAGCAAATTGTCATGGTTATTGTGGTTGTTTCTGTAATTGATCTAGTTAAGACTGTACAGGGGAATGTATATATGGATTTAAATCAGCAGCTAAGGAGGTCTGATTAACCTACTGGATTTGTTGAAGCAATTTGGAAGGCTGGAGGCAGCAAGTTTGCCAAGAGAGTGCAATGACACAGCGTTGCTTTGCCTCTTGTTCTTCTTGTAAAGGGCCAGAGCTGACACAACCCCCAAATGCACTCAGCACCAAGGCAATGGAAAATGAGCTGATTGCTAATGAAGGAATTAATGCTCCAGCCCTCCCACAGCAAAGTCCTACCCGCCCTTCTGCAGCGAGACCTCTCCCAAAAGGCCCCAAGGATGGTGGACTCTGAGGAGAACTGGTTCTAATCCATATGTTCACAGCCCGGCTTTCTGCCTCCATAACCAGGAGCTGAAAACTGCATTTGGGACTCAGAACCAAGGCCCTTTTAATTTCATATTTTCCAGAAAAGACTCTAAAAACACCAGGAACAGGAACTAGTATGGGTGCAATTTGCCACTTTTCTACCTTATTTCTCCTGTTTCTACTTAACGGAACTGCAAATAAAGGACTGGATATCTACGTCCCTGGCCTAATCAGGCCCAAGCTCATTATTCCACTAAGTTTTTTGTTATGTGGAAAAATGTTGGTATCTTTATTGCAAAGTTTTCCAACATTTTCCTGTGTGGAAAGCCTCCTCTTTATGCTTTGGTACAGGAAAATCCAGGTTCTCAGGAATCCTGCTTTATTTGATTTTCCTCCCTAGTTCACAGAGAGGTTTCAAGATATCTAACTTATTTGTCACCTCCTTTCCATAGTAAAAAAACCCCACACTTTGCATCTCAATTTAGAAAGAGTTTTCCATTGCCCCAGTTATCTTCCTCATAGTCTTTGTGCCTTTGTTAGTCTGAATTCAGAGGTATTACTAAGATCTGTATGTTCATTGTTATATTCCCATTCTATGCTTCATTTCATTAGTTATGTGTCTTACAACTCAGCAAACCTGTGTTCAATGGTGCACAAGCTGTTTTAGTAAGGCTAAGTATAACTTACTTTCCTATGATAATTTTATTAATTCTTGGTTTAGTCACCTACATATCATCCCATGTTCATCAACTCTACAGTTTTACCCACAGATTGCTGAAGTTTCTCTTGTGCCCTCAGATGCTGAAGAACAAAGGAAGGTATTTGTCCCATCTGCTTAAAGAAAATTCAGATGCCTAAGGGACAGTTCAAAATGTCAGAGTTTAATATTCATGTCTCTTCTGTGCAGGCAAGAAAGGAAAGTAAATCCTCACCTGGTGCTTGTTAAGGGCAGACCAGTAAAATGTCTTAAGCATAATTATTTGCCAACTTGAATAATTTTATCAGATGCATAAAGTTCTCTCTGATTCCCTTCTTCCAAATTAACACATACTTTAAACAGAGAAATTAATATAGAAATAATTCTATTCTTTGGTGGGGGTTCTTAACCTTAAATTTTGTTTTACTTTTCTGTTGCTTGTGGTTGACTCCCTGTTGCAACTTAATTTCAAAGAACCCAATGAAAGATTCTTGGATAAAGTACTGCCACTTATTTTCCCTTCTTCAAAAGGGATGATCGCAGAACCACAGAATTACAGAATGGTTTGGATTGCAAGGGGCCTTAAAGATCATCTAGTTCCAACCCCCCTGCCATGGGCAGGAACACCTCCCACCAGACCCATCTTCAGCACTCAGGGATGGGGCATCCACAACTTCTCTGAGCAATGTGTTCCAGTGCCTCAACACCATCACAATAAAGAATTTACTCCTGATAGCTAAGCTAAATCTACCCTTTTTCAGTTTAAAGCGCTATCCCTACACGCCCTTGTCGAAAGTTCCCCTCCAGCTTTCTTGTAGGCCCCCTTTAGGAGCCATGAGGCTGCTGTAAGGTCTCGCCAGGTGGATACACTCAAACAATCTAAAATTTTGAAAGCTTAGCCACGCCTTCAGAAAACATTAGAGAAACTAGTTGATTTGAGAGTGACACAGTGATGCTTTTAGATAAAAATGGTTGGTTGGTGCTTTGGTAGGCAGGTTTCCTTTTACTGTAATTCTAATTCAGTCAGGCAGAACAAACAACAGTATTTTCAATGACCAGTCCCACAATTTGCACTGTTCAGCGTGTGTGGGATTTGAGGGGACAGGAGAAAAGCACAAGCTGCAGAAAGGAAAATTCTGGAAGGAGCTGAATTGCTGCGTGTGCACCCAGGTAGCTGCTGTGGTGTGCTGAACCAGATCTGCAGCACAGTCATTTCAACAGCCAGTTCTTGATGTGAGACTGAGCCTGTGAGACAAACTGAGTTATTCCACAACAGGGAAAATACGGTTTGAAAGCTGTTGGGAACTTCAGGAGACGTATTGTGAACAGCACAGAAATCTGTTTGTAGAAGACTCAAGGGCAGTTTTTGAAAAAATGACAGGGGCAGAATTTTATTTTATTTTCCTTGTTGTTTTAATTGAATGGATTATTCTCTTAGCTCAATTATAACTTGATATTGCTGATCAGGGAACCTGAAAGTCTCTCAGTATTTTGTAAGCATGGCTATCCATAGTGTGTAGAACTTGACTAGAACGTAAGTTTTATTGGTTTAGGATTATTAGCTTTCAATTTTCTTTAGGGTTGCAAGGAGATAACTTTATATAATACAGAGAGTATAAGTGATGAACTTTATATCATATATTGAGTTACTCTGAGAGTAACTAGGAATCAAAATTTTTGTGCACTTGATACATTAGATGGCCATAAACCCAGGGAATTAAACTCTTGTGTGACTTCTTAGTGGCACCTTTTTTCCACAGAACGAAGAAGTAATAACTTCGAGTTATTTAACACAGTTTTTTCTGGTAATAATTCCAGTACATTAAATGATACGAAACATAAAGCAGTCTCATTATATTCCAGGAGCAGCCAATTTAGACAACAGCTGGGAATGAGATAGAGCAGTTTTTTCTATCTGACCAGCTAAGCCACAGGACACACGCACCGCACGCTGGCTGCTGACACAGCACTGTGTATCGAACAGCAGTACAAATAGAGAAAAGGTTACAATGCACATATTTGGGGAGGGCTTGTGCTCGTATCGCAGCACAGGCATGTTTGTTCACTGTAGGCTGAATGAGTGGAAAGGCTGACAAAGCTGCATTGCAATTTGCACCAGAGCACCACTGCAATTGAGTACCTGGAGAGTCAGAGGATGCGGTGGTGAAGCTCCCACAGTCACTGCTCTAGAGTGGAAGATGCTTGAGGCTGCAGGTTTGGCAGTGCTCTCCAAGGCCAGTGAAAAAGGAGCTATGAAAATTACCCGTTTCAGCTTCCTGGTTTGGAATGCTCACACTGGACATTTTGGATTCTTATGTTCTGCATATTTCAAAAGCCAGTCTGCCTTGTAAAACTTCTGATTCTCTCAGGAGCCTTGTTCAAAATTACAAGGAGACTATAGAGAAAAGTTCAAGTCCAATCAGTTGCAATTTCCTTTCTTTTAGCAAAACCAAGAAGTATAGTTGTAGTTATTAATAAAAAAAGTAGCATTTGGAGAACTTTTCTTATTGTACTCCCAGTTGTTTTAGTGGGAGTGCCTGCAGAGGAGAGAGAGCATAAAGAGCTGTAAAGGGGATAGAATTAATCCCAAATTTTCCAAACTGAAAAAAACTATCAACAGCTAATTGCTTCACATTACAGCACTGAAAGACAGGTGGGCAAGACTATTGTCATTGCCTGGGTGCAAAGTTGAATTCAGGGTTTATTACAGTTCCCCTGAGTCACAGAGGGAAGCAGAGAATGGAATTCTTGTCTTACATCTCTGTATTGTCTTGTGAGCCCATGGTTAGCATGAAATAAGAAAGAAAAGGGCCCTGCAATTAAATTTTTTTGAGTTGGCAAGCTCTTAAGTAGCAAACTCTTGGGGAGGCAGGGAGAAGGCGGGTGCAGAGACAAAAGACTGAGTTTCATTAACAGTTACACCTACAACAGTTCAAAAATAATTACCATGCAAAATGCATTTTTGTAAGAAGCAATTATTTAATAGTCCTGGGACAAAATTTGCTACTTAACTGGGAATATTGACAGGTAAAATAGTGAGTAAATATTTCAGCAGCGTGACTCTGTACAAATATGCCCTCTACTTAAATGCTTCCCAATCTTCTCTTAAACACAGAGTGGTTATGAGCCAATTTAACACCTCTTGCTCAAGTTCATATCTGGTCATAAGATGCTAACACCCAAACCCAGCACAAACCTTTTGGATTGTCCCTACATCCGTTTCTGCTCCTGCATGTCCTAGATCCTTTAGCTGGGTTGGCAATGCTGATCCCACAGTGCTGGCAGCACCAGGACACCCGCTCCTCCTCCCCTGCTGCAGTGGTTTCTGCTCCACGGGAGCTCAGGAAAGGAGAGAGGCTATGCTGGGAGACTGTGGGACATTTGTCAGCCAACCTCATTCAGAATTCATGGCATGGACATTGTGTACATCAGAAACCAGGAAAAGGCACCAGTGACACTGAAAGAGTGAGAAAAGACCACACAGGGAAAAAATTTGAGTACAAACACAATCCATACTAAAATGCTTAGAATTTTTAAGAGGTGCATAACTACAGCAGTTGAGCACTTTAATTGAAATATTGTTTTATACTAAAAGCATATTTCATCCCTTCTTTAGAATCACAGACTTTGAAATAAATGGGTTCTTCTATTATCAAGTTCGCTTCATGTTACAGCAAATTAACATTCAGTGGTTTAATTATCCATAACATATTCAGCTTAAAAGAAAACGGCATCCATTTTGCCTAGCACAGCAAATCATAAGTTCTCATAGAAATGGATTGCTTAATGCAGAGAGAATTCATAATTTTCTACCAGTGAAGCCAGTTATCCATGGTAGTAATACAAGAATATTTCTGGCAGTATTGGAGCAGATTAAATGGACCAGAGTAAATACACCTGATTCTAGCAATTTCTGTGAAGCACTAAAGAAGCACTGAAGATAGAAGACTAGCCCCATTCCTAATCCTCCCACCACAGGGGTAAATTATGCTCATCTGTTTCCCTTCTTTCTGTTCACTGAATATTTAGGATGCCTACAGTGATTCTACTCCACTTAATTCAGTTAATTGTAACGCTCTAGTCATCAAATCTTAATATGCTCAAGACAAAATTAAACAGTGGATGATGTCTCCACAGAATGCCTTTTCTGCAGGTTTTCTTTCGGAAATAGAAGGTCTTAAAATCCTAATATTAAAAGCCCTTCCCAGATCGTGAAGTGGGCAAAAAAAAAAAAGCCCCAACAATAAAATCCCCCAGAGACTGAAATAAAAATTATTGTGGGAACATTTAGTAAAAAAAAAAATTAAAAAGGAATAAAGTAGGGCACCATGGATCCCTGAAAGTATTTTGTATAAAGACTTGAACATACTGAGGAAGGAAAGCAGATATCACAGAGATCCTGACCCAACAAACCTCTTCCTGTGAACACGATGCAGAGGCCACTTATTTGTTGCTCCGGAGTGAAATGAAGAAGGAAGATGTTGGGAAGTGCTGTTGCTAGGTTCTCTGTTGGAAACAAAATTGTTCTGTAAAACACGCAACTGATTTCAGGTTTACATAGAAGTGTCTGAATTACTTTTGTTTGACTTGAAAATGTTATGGTGTCAGAAAAGAGCACGTTACTAAAATTGTAAACAGAAAATGTAAATAGAGATGGAAAGAGCTTTTACTTTAAACTAAATCAAAAAGTTTTCAATTAAAACTGGAATTTAGTTCCTCAGTGTTTCTTCTACAGCTAATCATTAAATTCCCAGAATATTTCACAGGTACCTCCAGGAAATAATTTATTTAGTTTGAATAGGTTAGGGAGTTACTGGTATGAAACTTATGGAGATGCTTATGGCTTCTTTCTCTGAATTAGCATGGATAAATACTCTCCAAGTGACATAAAAATCTTCTCAGGTTTCTCCTGAGACAGGTGAGCTCATGTAGCAAGGAACAGAGACATTTCATTTTTATTTGTTTGCACTTATGCACAGCTCCATGCACAGGCTCAGGCTTCTGTTGCTGTGGTCCTTCATGTATCTCCCAGTGTCCCCAATTCCTGTGCACTCATCTCCTGTATCCAGAGGGGAACCCCCTAACATGCTCCATGTGGTTGACTCTCTATCAATATTAATTCTTTGCTGTCTCCTATGCCGCCTGATAATTGTTATTAATATTCCCCAAGACTCCAGATATTTGCATTCGCTGTTCTTCTATTATACTAAAAAATAATATAGTTCATTAAGGTATTTTAAATATTAATAGTAGTACTAATACTATTAAAATAATGAAAATGCATATCCACTTCAGAATTTATTTCATTGGAAAAAAAATCAGTTTGTTTTTGTCTGGAGCTTGTTGGATGACTGCATCTACAGTGAAGTGCCAAAATGTAGTCTCCTTATTCTTCCCTCCAGAGACTGAAAAACAAAGCAAGACTCGGTTATTTCAGCCACACTGAACAATCATGCTGAGCTCTACCAGGATAAAATAATTTTGTGGTTATAGGAATTCTGAGCCAGGCCTACAGTACATACCTAGTTGCTCCCTGTGGACAGACAGGAGCAGTTCAGATGTGCTGATTTCATTATATCAGTCAAAACAGAGTCCTCACACTAAGAGTTACACAAATGCCAGTAAGGTGTCAAGGGTTGCCCATACTAATGACTCTCTTCTTCCTCTTCATGATATACAACAGCTAAACAGAGACAGTTTAAGTAATGGAAAAATACTGGGGGTGGGAGGACATTTCAACACATTTAAATTTTAAATAAATCTTATTGAAAGGTTGAGTTTCAAGCAGATCTATGTCAAAGTAGGCACTAATTATTAAATATATGTCATGTCTTTGATGGTCATTAGATGGATCTCTGTATATGTGACCTGTTTTTTTCCTAGGTTATATTCAAAAATAAAGAGGTCAGTGATTAGAGGAAATTCCAGAACATTCAGATCAAATATAAAAATAAAGCTAAAATACATAGAATCAATTAATACTTTTTTTTCCTACTGTCAAGCAAGTAGTGTCCAAACACAAGTGTCTGAAAGGGGACACAGATTTGGAGACATGAGAATTACAACTGGTTCTAAACTTCCCACATCTACTGCCCATAAATATATTCTCCAAAATTATGCATAGGAAGTAAACATTTTTGCTACCATGTGAAGGACAAGAGGTGTCCTTTCTCACCATAAAGGAGCTCTGAAAGAACTCTGCTTACTGCTCTACTGCTCAAAAATTAAATTTTTGCACTTTATGCTTTTCAGAAAGATCAAATTCAAGGCTGGTTGTAAAAGGAAGAAGAACTGTATAAGTGCACAAAAAATCTTATTTTATATTCCTTTAAATGTCATAAAATCTTGCATCCTGCACATTTTAAATCTAAATGTTAATGGAGGTGCACTGAAAACATTCCCTCAGAAATTATCGTCTATAATGCACCATTTAAGCAATTCCAAAATATTGTATTAGACCATTTTAAACCTCTTTGTAGGATAATAGGATGATTCAAATAGCTATCACTGAAGTAAATATAAATCACAGCTTGAATAATCATAAACAAGCATTGATGTTAGAAAAAACAAGTATTTCTTTTCTAAGTGAACCTTCTAATGCAGTGCTGGGTTTTTTTTTCAAATCTGGGAGAAGTGCACTGGGAGAAGTGCTGGTGTCTTTATCTTTCATTCAAAGCTGAGTGGAATCTAAAGGTTATCTTGATCGTTCAGGCTTTAAGGGGGCTTGTATTTTCCAAATATTAGTTCAGACAAAGACCATGCTTTCCCTGAATCACAACAGCTGATATGTTTTATTCTAAAGGCACTTCACATTTCTAAGGTGACCTTCCAAACAGACACTTGAAATCTGCGTAGGTGGACTCCCCACCTGGAGAATTTTGTTTGCTTGGGTTTGTTGTTTTCCAGAACAAGAATGTATCTCTTCCCTCTGCTTTTATTTTCTGATTTGTGACTTGATCCCTTGTTAACAACTGGTTGAAACAGCCCCTGCCCAGTTACAGCTGCACATTTATGTCACTGCCAGGGCTGATGTGTGTGTGTGTGTCCACAGACAGGGGAAGATGGAGGAGAAAACAGTGAGGAGATAAAACCAGGATATAACATTATAAAACATTTACAGCTAAAGACTCAGCAGAATTCTGGTTTCAAACAACTGCTTCCACCAAGAAGAGCTTCTCTTGTCTTACCTGCAATGTGATGGATTGTTACAAGCCCATGATTTACTCACAGGGTAGTATTTACTGCCTTTCACAGAAAACAGGGCAATTTCAGCTAATGGACTCATTTCTAACAGTCTTATGCATAAGAAAGGAGAACTAGTTAAGAAACTCCTCTTTCTATAGCAGCAGCCCCCATGCCTTTGGCTGAGAATTACTAATTTGCACATCAGTATTGACTTTGAAAGTCAGTTCACCACCAGATTTATTACAGGATGTAATCAAACTCTCACTCAGCTCCACGTTCCACTGGTGACAAGACATAATCCATTTTCTGTGTGTTAGCACCAGAGTAAGCTCTTTCTAGTGTTGAAATGTCAGCCGTGCAGCCTGACAGATGTTTTGATTGAGTTCGGACGTCCTGTTGGGCCGCCAGAGAAACCGACTTTTAAAGCGGCGCTATGAAGAGTCTTTGGTACATTTGTCTTTGCAACTGTTCCTTTGTTCTGCTCACACAGCATGCTGCAAAGTGAATTTATTTCTCTCAGTTCATAAAATATAGCCAACCAAACATGCTTCTATGTAAAATTTAAAAATAAAATCCATAATTAGATAAGAATCAAATTAAAACCTGACAAAGGATGTTCTGCGGTACATTCCATTAGACACCACAAAGGAGCAGAACAGCAGGACAGATCAGAAAAAGATAAAACATAAACGGAATTGGGAAGAGTAACTGAACAGGGAGAGCTGATTATGAGATGAGACAACAAATTGCGATGGAATTGAAGGACAAGGATTTAAGAAGACATAAAAAGGAAAAGGAAGGACTGAATGGAGACTGGTATTGTTCAAGATATAAAGCTATAAAAAAAGTTGGGGAGGAATTTTTTGAGTTCTTGCAGTTACAGTTCTGGCCATCTGATTTCCTAAAAGTCAAAAAAAAAGGTGGAAGAGGTGATTTACTTGTTAATTCTTAACCACTCTTATGCCTAATTTTGTAAGAGTAATTGCAGGTGGCTATGAATTAAGGGCAAATATTTAATTTTATACACTGCATATTGTTGCAGAGTAACTTTTGGTTAGAAATTTTCACTTGTGTATTTATCTTATTCTGGATTAAGATGCAGTCAATTTTCCTTTTCCTTTTTTAGGTAGAGACTATTCAGTTATAAAATAATCAGCAACAGGGGTTCTATCATAATAAAAGCATCTATCTATCAGAAAAATGTCAACATTCAGAACAACACACCTTTCCACTATGTGTAGCAAAAGATTCTGTACCAAATTCAAAGGAGATGCAGAAGGAATTTGTAGCAGAATTGCACATTCTAGCTGGCAGTGTATAAAAACCGGGACAAAGTTCTTCAGCGTCTCTTTCACAAACCTGTTGGAGTCTCATTTAATTTTGGAAAGACCTTGGGAATGTTAGCATCTACACTAAGTGGACTCCACAGTACTCTTCTTTTTGCCCTTTCTTTGTATTCCTGTACAATATTCCTTTACAATAATTTAATGGATTTCAATTAAATCATCTTACTAAATACATATAACCCTGTGAATGCTGCAGCAGGTTAGACTGGTTTCTGTGGTTGTTGAAACATGGACACAACAGCCACCATTCCAAAGCAGAGCTAATGTAAGACATGATCATCTCTGCTGTTACAAGACTTGCATTGGTAGCTCTGTGACCTACGACTGTGTTTGGGTAGCATATACAACCTCTAGCCTTGTGGTACAGGAAAAGAATTTCATCTTCTTTCACAGTGAAGTCCTTCATTGTACACCCAAGCACAGTGATTTTCATCCTCAGACAGATATCTAGCCTCCTGCAAGGAGACAGGATTTAACCACGTGTGTCACTGAGTCTGGTAACACAGACTGGAAGCTCAAATATTTATGATTAACAACTTTTGTTTGAATGCTTAGATGTATTAACTTACTCCAAGGTACTCCAATAATGAAGAGATATTCATAAATTTGTACTCTATTCCACGGATTCTTCCTGTAATTCAAATAAAAAAAATCTTTTCTCATTTATGTTTGTAATGGTTACAGGCACCCGAATCAAAGGATCATAAAGTGGTTGGTGTTGGACAGGACCTTAAAGTTCATCTTGTTCCAACCCCCCTGCCATGGGCTGGGACACCTTTCACTGGACCAGGTTGTTCAGAGCCTGATCCAAACTAAACCACACTAGCTCTCTTTGATAAGTCTACAAGTCAACCTGAGTGCTGAGAAGGTGTTTCCTTAGAATCCCACAATCCAGTGGCATCAGAAATACTGTTCAGCAAAGGAGGCTATGAAAGCACACTGCCACTTCCTCCTGTCTTCTTCCAATTATGCAGTGAAAATGAACTTTTAGTTCTCTGTAGGTGTATTGACATAACTTGTTTTGGTTTAAAATAAACAAGCAGGATCCCCAGACATACTAGGGTAAGAGTATTTGGTTATATTTTAATAAATTAAGGGTTTCTTTCTATTTTTTAACTAGTCAAATAAGAGTAAAACTGGCGGCTTGGAAAAAATGCTAATGCATAACAAAATTTGGGCTGTATCCCGAGTGACTAAATCCTATCTAATTAATGCTAGGATAAATCCAGAGGAATTCTATGGAAATAAAATTACTTACACTTTCTTTCTTTGGCCTAATGGACTGCAACATTCAGTCCACATTGTTTAATGTAATAGAATTTACTTTTGATATGCAAAATATTTCAACTGCCAGGACTCTCATGCAAGAAGAAAGGAAGAATCTGAGTAGTTGCCAACATGAACTCTGAATGCAGTACATTTTCATCGCATAGTCTCAACAAACACTTCTTACTCCTTACTGAGAATAAATGTCTCTCACAGTTTCATCAGATCAGAAGAATCCGTTCATTTGGAGCAAGCATAATGGTATTTAATGGGAAGCTTGAACTATTTGTGTCATCATATAGTTTTTGCAAGTCTTAAAAATGAGACAG
Source organism: Platysteira castanea (assembly GCA_013397175.1). Lineage (NCBI taxonomy): Eukaryota > Metazoa > Chordata > Aves > Passeriformes > Platysteira > Platysteira castanea. The sequence continues at coordinate 649,538 of VYXC01011656.1, read as the reverse complement.
GTGAAAATATTTTGAATTTTTGCATTGATTGTGCTTGTCTGATGAAGCATGAGCTTACTTCATGAGCAGGCTGTTCCTACATGATCCATGACATACAAAAATAACACAAGTTTAAAATATGTCAGTAGTAAAAAATAAGGAAAAAAAATCATTATTCAAGACCATATACATGTGACAGAACTCATAATATTGTATTTTTTTCTATTAAAAAAACCCAAAAAATCACAATCATTCAAATATGTGCAAAGATTTGACTATGCTATTTCTAGAATTCACATAAACAACACTTAAACCTAAAAGATAATGAACCCAATCCCTCTGGCTTGCATATATATTCAGACTATCTTCCATGTTTTACAGCCAAGCTTGGTATTTTACCATTTTAATGATTCAATCATGTGTAATGAACTCATTTTCTACAACATCTCATTGAATTCCTTCCTCATACACGTCTGCGGTTGCCCCTTTCTTGCCCTCAAAGAATTTTGGATACAGATTGGGAAAACAAATAAAAATACACACCAAAAATAAACTAGGAAAAGTTATTTCCTTGTAATTGTGTCCTGCATCACCCTCATGCACCCCTTACAGAAGTGCAGAGATGTACATGGAACTTTGCATCAGCTCCCTTGCTCCAAACCAACACAGTCCAACCATCAGAGCAGTGCTTCCAGCTGGAAGGACCAGTGTTAAACTGTAGCTGATGTGAAATCTTGGGCATGAGAAAGACTCTCAGAAGCTCAAGGTTTCCAAGTGAGGTTGACAGGGAAACAGCCTTCACAGAGCCAGAGCTCCTACAGCAGCCACAGCAGGATATAGCAAACAGGCCAAGGATGTAGAAGTAGGGAAGCATGTGAGTGAAGGTAACAAAACTACATGGCTGCTTGGATAAACCAACTTCCACTAGACAAAGTCTGGTTGGCTCTATTAGAAGTTAATAAAGATGGATAACTATATTCTGAGCATCCTTAAAGGTTTTTTTTTCCTCCCCAAACTTTCTGCCTTTGGTCAGTAGGATCTGTTCTTCTCATTTTAATGCTCTAGCTAAGCTACCTGTGCAAACCTAGCAAGGAAGACTTTAAAATAAGATCTGACTGCTCCACAGCTCAGAAAAACAAAATGGGTTCCCATTAATGAGAACCTTTCATTTACAGGAAAAAGTATAAACACTAAAGAAAGGGAGCTGATTAGATTTCATGACAGAAAAGGTGAGAAAATTGATAACACCATGAGGAATTATATACCCAATTAATGAAATTAACATCCACTCAGATAACACTCTTTTGTCATGTGAAATATGAGCAGTTCCTTCACATCTATTTTGCTGAAAATAAATTGGTTTTGTGGGGCTTGAAGGTCTAGAAATTTACTATAAACAATTATCACCACCACTCTGATTACTTTACTGAACATTAACTGAGAGAACTAAACTTGCAGCTAGTAACATGCTCAGCAAAGTAGATTCTTATGCAAAATACATGGCTGCAGATATGCCAAATGAGTAATTGTAGACAAAGGGGTGATCACCCCGAAAAGCAATTCTTTTTCTAAAGAAATAAAACTAATAAACAATCACAACTTATTTTTATCCGTCTACACTTACCTTATTAGCAGAGCATGTTTTATTTAGCCGCAAGTATGATTTATCATGTCATTAGAGTATCAAAAACAAAGAGTGTATTAGTAATAGGTGTAGTCATGATCTGAATGGGGATACAGCTGAGGAAGAAGAAGGAAGTTGGTTTTGGTTACTGATGCCAAGATGCCAGGTGAAGACACCTGAGCACCCTGTGCATGTTTTGTTCTTAGACAAGAGCTCACTGGTTTTGGAGCCTTATTTGGCTCCCTCTTCCACAGTGCAGAAAGGATTAGTGGGTACTTCTTTTATGAAATACACAAGACCAATCTAAAAATTAGGACTCATGATTTTACTAGCCACTGCACAAATACAGAGCTAGGGACAGTCTGTGCTAAAGGGATTACTGCTGAAAAATAGATTAAATAAAGATTACTGTATACTTCTTATGTAAGAAGGTGGAGGAGCTCAGTTCCAGTGAGTGAGTACTCCTAGTCACAAAAAAAGGAAGTAGAGGAACGCAGATTTAACCCTAGATGCCTTCAATATTGCTCTCATCACTTGAATTGCTAATATTTTTCATGATGCTTGTGGAGGATATGCATTCATGAGCCTTCCTCTCACCACAGCATCCTCACTGCCAGGGGCTCACAACTCAATTTTATGCAGAAATCTGCAGGAAATAATGCCTCATGTGTAAAAGAACCAACCACTGAAAGCTTTAAAAAACCCCTCTTCTACTCTCCAGATATATTTTTCATACACTGCCCAGTCACATATATTTGCATATGTGTATGTTAAAAATAAAAAGCATATGAGTCACCACATGACATTTCTGCATGAAAGGTACACCAAGGAAAGGCAGGTCAAGGATAAGAACTTGGTGAAAATGGACTGAAAGCAAAACTGAAGCATTTGTTACAAAGCTACAGCCTTGGCTCTGAGGGACACTATGGACATGGGAGCTGCTGGAGGAGCAGCACACTGGGCTGTGTCTATGCATGAGACCATACAGGAAGCAAAAATTAACCATCTGACATTCCTCAGGATAACAATAAAGAGTAAGAGGTGACCAGAGGGTCTGGCCTTTAGCAGTGTACATGAAAAACTCGGTGGGTAGAGCTTCCTCACCGGAAATGAAAGTTGCTACCGAACTTACATGTCTAAAAAATGAGTGAATTAAAATTCTAAATCTCACAGATCATCCATAAAAACATGTCCAGCCTTTACCAGTCAGATGCAATCTAAGCCCTGAAAAAAACCCAGTAAGGATAAGGTCTTCAGCTGAGTTCAGGAAAATAAATAAACTAGCATTCAGTCAAGAATTTTTACTCTGTCTGAAGACAAAGTTCTGAAAAAATACTCTTTTGCAAGAGAAGAATCCCCTTCCTCTTTTGCACCAATGCTGCCTGCATTAGAAGAAAATGAAGTGAAAAGAGCCTTCAGGCGTCTGCAAACATGCACACCGGCAGTGAAGGCACCAATGTGTCATTGTTTAGCTCAGCAAGGATTAATTTATCCAACTTACTCCTTGATGATAAAAAATTTGGAAGCTGCAGATGCTAAAATGCAGAGTTATGATGCTGTCAGTGCAGAGAAGTAAACATTTAAATCGTCGGAATGCTGAAAGGAAAGCGGCACAGCAGTGTCCTGGCTGTAGCGTGTGACACAGCGGCGTGAGCGGCGTTGGGGCTGCTCGTGCCTGCGTGGATGATGTGAGCAGGAGTGGGACATCCACAGGGAGGTGAGCCAGCACCACAGCGTGACTGGATTACGTAAGAAAACAGAGGAGTGAAGTAGAGATGGAGTAACAGCTTTCACATTCAAGTACCTGTGATATTCTCAGCATCTGTGTGGGGCAAGGAAAAGACAGTCTGGGCAACACTGGGTCTCAGGAAGGTGGGACTGCTTTTCCCTTGGGAGGCCAGGAGCCTCGCAGGGCAAAAACGGACACTCTCCTATCAAAGTGTCCTATCAAAGCAAATCTCTGGAGAGGGGAGAAGGGAAGCAGAATACAAAATGCTCTGTACCCTGACTGCAAAAGGGAGGGTTTTATTAAAGCTCTTAGTAATCTGGTAAAGAAATACAGTGATGCAGAGAGGCCTCTTTCAATTCAGAAAGAAGGAAGGAGATGCGATACTTAAGAGGATGTGGATTATCAGTCCCACCACTACTGAGGAGGTAATTTTGAGGCAATTTTGCTCCTGCAGGTTGGCTAATGTGTTTGGTGTTTTCTTATAGCAAAGAAAAACAAACACACACCCCAAAGAACAGACTAGGTGGAGACAGGCAGAAGAAATCTCAAGTACTGACAATTTCAAGAAATTACGTGGGAGTTCCCTTAATACCCACTCCAATGTAAAACTTCCTGCAGCTGGTGAGCAATATATTTTTAACATTTCTTCCACAAGTCTGTAAGCCCAATTCAGACAAGACACAGTTGTACTGCTGTGAATCATAATGTTGTGCTTATCCACTTGAATAAACAGCAACACCCCTCAAAAGCAACTGCATTTCACACAGGTTCAACAGCAAATAGCAAATAAACTATACAGCACTTAGGAAGAGCATTACTGATTGCAGTCAGTGCATAAGAAAAAACATATGCCCACTACCCAGTTTCTCATTGAGAACATGGAGAACAAACACAATGAAGCGAAAAAAAACCCAATTGCATCAGAAAAATACAGTTTGTTCTGTGGTTGCCTGCAAAATAAACACGTGAGAAAAATTATGGGGAGTAATAGCAGTCATAGTAGTCCCTTTTGTCTGGCTGTAAAGTACAGACCTTTTATTTTTGCAGAAGCACAGGATCTAACTCACTGCATTGCTCACAGTGTGTCTGTGCTGTCACTGTCATCACCAGCTATTCAGATGGCCAGGATCTTCAAACCCTTTGTGTTTTCCTAAGACCTCCTCTTTCAAAATGTGGTATGGAGTCAGAACAAGTAAACAAGAGACTGTTCAAGTTGAACAGGAAATACCTTTGCATTTCATGGAAGAAAGTCTAAATTAAAATCCTGGTGCCTGACAGTCTAAAAAAAAGACTGTAGGAGAATTTTGAGTGTCTGAGCTCATGCTGCCTGTATATTTGTACAGTATATTCACTGCATGCTTAGAGATAACAGAAACCAAATCTGTTTTGTGTCTGGAGTCAAAATGAATTATGGAATGATAGGAAATAAGCATTTTTAAAAGAAGAGAAAATATACGATCATGTTATTCATAGATTACAAAGGTTCGTCCACAGTACCTGTAGGATAGCAGAAAAACAACTGTTTATATTTATATCAGAATTTTGCACCAGACTGTCCATACAGATATGGGGGGGAGTCAGTGACATGTGCAGGATGAGGTGGTTGCACTGGTCTGGTTTACCTCGAGGTACTACACAGCTGCTCTAGCCATGGGACCATGAATTGCCAGGTAAAAGGGAAGAACAAAACTCTTTTGCTCAACAAGCAGGAGTTGTTAGACAGAACCATTAACACCAGTGTCTGATGCAAAGCATTTCCCACTCCCAAGAGTATTTTAAAAATCATATTTAGAACAGACAAAATTCTGTGCAATGGGACCTCTGTCAGCCAGAACGTTCAGATGGGTCTGTCTAGAGAGAACCAAAACCAAAGAACTTTGTAAGCATCTTTCTGTTTCTGAGGTCTTTGCTCTCTTGTTTGCTTTCAGCCAATCCATTGACTTCTGACTTGCAACAAACTCTGTACTCTTCCCTCTTTGTCTTTGGAAATTTCTCTCTCCAGCCCTTCAGAGACCTCAAGTTCCTTTCACTCTTAGCCCCAGAAGTTGTCTCTCCCCAGAGAGGCCCTATCCTCCTGTAGAAGGCTTCTGAGAACTTTAAGAAAACAACACCCAGACTGTCACTGTTCATCACAAATAATTTTAGAAACTAAAGTATTCTGGCTGAGAACCAAAGGGACTGAAAGAAGTTTCCCACGAAATGTTGTCATTTTGGGTCGAAAACATTCCTGTATTAGAAATTCAGTTTAGCACCAGGAGGTTTGATGGACACATTCTGACTAATTCTCATAAGGGAGAGTGTCTTCAGAAGACAAAATTTCTGTTTTAAGCGAGGTTACTCATATTTACTTGATATTACTAATGCTACTTTGGAAAAACAGCATGTTCATCTTTGATGCTAACACATAGAAGGAAATTTGCATTGCGCAATGAGCTGCAATGTGAATACTCTTTTCAAGTTTCACAACTACCCAAAAAGCAGAAAAGTTAAATGCAACTCGGCTAAACAAGTTGCAAACCATAAGCATGAAGACTGTAAATGAAAAAGAGAGGAAAATTGATTTAACCAAGTAATTATCCAACAGATTTGTGTGAATTGTCCACTGCAATTTTACAGCAAAACTCAGGCAGCTCAGTTATTATCCCAGGATCCCGAGACATATCAGAATTTCATCCCTATTAAATAAAAGAAAAAGTCAGAGTTTCAAGGAACACCTTCATTTTATCGACTCCAGAGCAGACACTTCTGAATCTGAGTCATTGTGAAGAAGGCAACACAGAAGTTGTGATGCCAAGAGGAAGAAAGAAGATTGAGTGGCCAAGGGCTGATCCCTCCTTGCAAAATTCTCATATCCTTCATCCAGCGCCTTGTTCGTGCACAAGCAGTCCAAGGAAGAGGGAGATGAAGCTTGACCCATCTGAAGTCTCTATTCTTGTCTCTAGACTGGGGACTCCTGTTGCTTTGTGCTGGTTTCAGTGGTGATAGAGTTAATTTCCTTTACATTCTCTTGTATGGTGCTGTATTTTTTATTTGTGCCCAAAGCAGTGTTGATAACACACTGGTGTTTTAGCTGTTGCTGAGCAGCGTTTGCACAGTATCAGGGCATTTTCTGCTTCTAAGACTGCCCTGACAGTGAGCAGGCTGGGAGTGCACAAGAAATTGGGAGGGGACACAAAGGGAACAGCTGACCCCAACTGGCCAAAGGGACATCCCATGCTCTATGACCTTTTGCTCAGAAATAAAAGCTGTCAGGAAGAAGGAGGAGGAATGGGGACATCTGAAGTTATGGCATTTGTCTTCCCAAGTCACCATTATGCATGAGGGAGTCCTCCTTTTCTGCCAATTTTTCTGGCTGCCATTTCAAAGTAGTGAATTAATCCCTTATTTTGCTTTGCTTATGTGTGCAGCTTTGCTTTACCAATTAAACTGTCTTTATCTCAACCCACTAGTTTCTCACTTTGCCCTTCAGATTCTCTTCTCCACTGAGTTGCTGTGGGGGACTTAGCTGCCTACTGGGGTTAAACTACAGCATCCTTCAATCTTGTTTATCATTAGCATCCAGAAATTTCCCAGAAATGGCAAGCAGAGAGTGCCTGACTTTTTTAGCCTTCTTACTAGTTTGCTGTCTTGGGAAGACAGGCTACTTATATTGATAATCTCATGCTCAGTAAAATTAAGTCTGTTTTCTTGGAACAAGCTTCAGACTCTAGGCTGCAACATGATGGATTTATGCTGCCATCATCAACTTCTTTATAGCAAAGGGAGGATACATAGTTGAACCCTAACAAGGCAAACTTTATGAGCAAATCTCTATACCCTTTAAGAGCAGATGTGACATTACACTGCAGCGAATACTCCAAGCCACACAGGTGGAACCCTGTTGTGATCCAGGGCTTAGGAAGGACTGGACACGCTGAGTTCATGTAGCCTCCCTATGTGTGTCATTTCCCCATCAGCTGGGGTCAGGCTTGGAACTTAAATAGGAGTTGAATATCAAAGTGCCTGTGTAAACTGCACTCTCTCTGTCACTTGAACACGTGTGTAAACCATGTCCCAAGTTCTGGCAGTTATACTTTATAATCAGGTGTTATAAGTATCCAATAAAATACTGTCAGTGTTTACACCAGGTGTCTTTATTCCATAAAATATTTTCAATATAACCAAAATAGAATTGAGTCAATTAATAAACAGTATTATTCCTATCAGTGGTAAGAAATAAACACATGAGGGTGGGTATAAAGAATAGAAATATAACCTTATCTGCTCCTTTTCAGTGGAAGATCATGCACTTGCAACTTTACGATTTTTGACTGCTGGAAATAAAGCAAAACCAAGTATGCATACAACCATCTCAAAATTATTCTTCTCAGTTAGAACTAATAAATATTTAATTCAAATTAACTTTGTGAAAGTAATACCAACTCCAAATAATAAAACAAAAAAGCACAATTCTAAAAGCCATTAGTAATCTAGGTACATTCTGTCTTCTGTTCATTCATTAGATCAAAACTAATGACAGTGTTCAGTCTAGGGGCAGTGAACTGTAAAACAGCACAGAGTTAAAGCTCATGTATTTCATGGCAGGGTGTTTGCTTCCCACGCTGGTGTTCCCCAGGCAGGATTGCTCCTCTGCCCTCAACACAGGAAAGGTGCAGCCAAGGATCCTTGTGGGCCTCTCCATCCTTAGGAGCTTCTCAGTGTTTGAGAAGACATCCTGCTCCCTCGAGGCACTCACTCCAGAAGGTTCCCTTTGCCAGGGCAGGAATGCAAACCAATTGCACAGAGCTGGTGACACTGGGCTCAGAGACACAAAGCTCTGTCTGTGAGGGGAGCCGTCACTAAGTTCATGACAGCAAATGGGTTTCCTGACCAATCTGTATCTTTCAGCAATAAGAAGAAAACACACACACATATATAAAATATATATGCATTGCATGGTCAAACATAAATACACACACACTACACATATATATTTAGATATACATACATAGGCATATGTATTTCTCTCTTTTAATTTTAGAAATGAGAGCCTCTGAAGCCACAGATGCTGTTATGCTCTGCATATAGATGTGAGAGGATAGGAATGGGTGGAGAACATCTTATGGGCATTTGAGAAGTTACCCACCTGATTTTCTGTGAAGAATAATACAGTATTTATGAAGTTTCAAAAATGGGTCGAAAGAGTGGTAAAAAAAATGGCCTCGGACTGTCTTGTTATAGATGGCCACAGGGTGTCTAGACTTATAAACAATCAATAGTCGTGGTAATAAAGAAGTGAGTCAGTTTTTGAATTGTAACCTTGTTAAACAAGTTCAGTGAACTGAGCAGAATAGCTCTTTGGCCAGTCCTTCCTTGGGAGCCATTTTTGGTATAATTACAGAATTATAGAATCACAGAATCAGTTAGGTTGGAAAAGACCTTTGAGATCATCGAGTCCAACCTATGACTTGACACCACCTTGTCAATTAAAGAGTTTGCATCTCCTCCTCCCCCCAGCCAAGAGTTTCGCCCTCTTGCCTCCAGCAGTGGGTTTTTCATTTAACACTCTAGTTCCTCACCAATAATAAAAAAATCCAAATCACCCAGACCGCTGAACAGGAGATGATTTTTTTTCCAGGATGTGACCTTCAAACTGTTAAACAAATTTAAAAAATAAATGTAAGTTTCCTTCTCTCTTTCAGGTTTACAGTTTCAAATAGCAGGTTGTTATGTGATGTATTCCACTCAGGGGCCACACACCACTAAGGCCTGCCAAGGTACTTCCGTTTGTACCTGAGTATGTGAACATTCCCTTTGATTGCTATGGGATTCAAGCAAATGAGAGGTGCTTTGGTGAACAGGGATGGAGTCAAGTACACACCTAAAATGAGCTGGCACTTAATCTTTTTTTAAGCTCAGGCTAAATATGGGAGCTCTGAATATCTGCGTTGTTCCAGAGATACTCCACTGACTGAGAGCTTTCCACTGTTGTTTTACAAGTTGTAATAATTCATGGCTTTAGCATCGTTTGTCAGGCTTAGCTCCATAGAAAGTTAATTTGCCTGACAGATCAGAAAAATGCTTCTGATACACAAAATCCTCTTTCCCTACATCACTAGTGCTAATGCAACTTACCACAACCCAGTGGTTTTTTATTTACTTTGCAAAATGTACTTTTGATCTGTGTAAATTCCACTATGGTCAAACATCCTTGTGGGAACCCATCAATACCTTTTCTAGCAATAACTTTAGAAAGCCATGTCCAGAGTGACTAATGAGCTGCCTCATTAGATGAGGTACTTCACCTCAGAGTCAAGTGCATCAGCATAGAAATGAGGAAGAAGCTGCTGGTGGTGGTGGTGCTGGGCAGGTCTCACAGATAAATAAACTCCATTCTGCCCTATCAGCCCAGCATCTTTTTAAACACTATATTAACTCAAGGGGAAAACTGGCAAGGAGGATTTTTCCTTTTTTCTTTTTCTTTTTCTTTTCTTTTCTTTTTTTTTTTTGGTGAGACAGATCTTTTTGTCATCATCTACAAAATTCATATTTCACACATGACAAGATTCATACAAAAATGTCATGTAGTAGTGCTCATCATAAACCAAACCCAGACTACATTTAGAGAAAAATATAGAGAGAGAACAAGGATTTAGGATTGGATGGATCAAAAAGTTAAGTGAGAAGTACAACTTCAAACTTAACTGGAAGTAACTGGTTTAATTTTTATTTGGTTGAGTTTTTACCAATTGCTACCATATTGAAAGCCATGAATGCAATCAGTAAGTGAGAAAAAAAACAGTTAGCAAATGAATCTGTTTCCCAAACCCAGGTATACAGTCGTTGAAGACACTGAATGTATGGATCCTGTATCAGTGTCTTAATTTATGTCACTTAATTTTTGTTCAAAGAGGAATGTAAGTATAATAAGTAGATTTTAGCTTCATCTATGAACCAATATTATTTAGTGTTCTTTTGATTTCTATCTAGATCATGACAATTTTTATGTAGCTATATTAGAGTCTGATTGGATATATCCCTGTCTCACAGAAGACAGCTTTAGGTGCCAAACATTACAAAGCATTTTCCAAGCTAGACATCTTGGTAGGGGACCAAGTACTTCAGTTCTGATAAATGCGTGCAGGGTGTCTCTGCGAGTGATGGGAACTCAGCACATATTAAAGGCAATCCTACTAAAAATCCTCAACTTTTCAGTGCAAGACAGAAGTAATTTAGACTAGGAACCATTTTTAAAATCCCAAACACTGTCTGCAATTATCCAGTGATCCATAAATAATCCCATTGCACCAGGAAAAACCAAGAGGGAGGAGGAAGCTTCAATACATTCTTAGCTGAAATCAATGCTTGAGAAAAACACAAAGCAATATTCAAAGGGTCATGAGCTAAGTATACAAAAATTTACAGACTAGCTAAAATAATTGTGCCAAAATCAGCAACAGCAAAGAAATTACATAATAAAACAAACACAACTAAAGAAGACACACATTTTAAAGGCCATATCTATCATCACTTTCTCTTCTTTGTTTTATGATCTGTCTCTAATGTTCTTCATTACTTGCTCACCAAAAAAAATACCCCTTCCTTTTTTGGTATTGTTAGCTTTCTGGGGAAGAAATCACAATTCTTTGTACCCATGAAGTCTTTTCCAGATCATGTTTCCTACTGCAAAATTAACACACAACTTAAAAAGGGAAAAAAAGAGACAGTTTTTCTGCAGCCATCTCATCACTGATGTGTCTACAATTATTAGAGAGAGGGAGTTCCAGGAACTTTGTGAAATGAAAGGATTTGTGCAGAAAAGCATTTATTTAGCCTGACATTCCTAGGAAGCAGCCTTTATTGTCCATTCAACATAGAATTCATGCAGAGTTTCTCTGCTCATCTTCCCAAATTTCAGGCTTGGAGCAAGATTTCTTCGTACACAGTACAAGCTGACATGTGAAATTGTGTTATGCTGTGACAATGAGACCCCTACACTGTGAAACTAGTGATTCCTGTGTAAACACATTTCCCTTCTGTCCAGGGGGGTACTGCAGGGATGGCAGTCTGCAGCTGAGTGGCGCGGACATCCTTGAAACCATGTCAAGTGATGCGAGTACAGCTCATTATCACACAGCAGTACCACACGCCCCGACAGATTTCTATTCCCACTGTGATTTTAAATGCCTCCTTACAAATAAGCTTCTCAGAGGATTAATACTTGGATTTTTCTGCTATATAGAACAAGTTCAAATGAGGCAGCCTCAAAAGTCCCTGAAACTCTTGCGCTCTGGCACTTGCTGGTTAGGCAGGACAAGAAAACCTCAGTGGCACTTCTGAGTACCAGTATGGTTTACAGTAGTGAGCACGTTCCTTGTAGTCTGAATAGTGAGACCAAGAAATCAAAACCTGTGGGGATGCTCCAGCCCTCTATCCACTGCCGGGTTTTAGTGACAATGCCTGTTTGCCATTCCCTGGGACAATGGTTCCGCTGGTAGAAGATTAAACCAGAGTGGTCTACTGAGTTCTGTAAGGTTCAGAGTGCTCATCCAGAAAAGCTCTGAAGTGTCTTTCATTTAATATGTTCAGTGAAATCAGCTTTGAAAAATGAAATACATCTTGTTAAACTAAATTTTGACAGAAGGATGGTATTAAACTCACTGGGTCACTGTCTCCTTTTGAGCTTCCGTTTGGGAGGACAAAGAGGTATTTCTGTTTGTTTGCTTCATTTGTTGCATATACAGTTATTTGGTCAGGTTACCTCACCACAGGCAAACCAATCATACTAAAAAATTATTTTGTGCTTCAGTTAGTAGATAAATAAAATATATATTTATGCAGATACCTGCAAACACTTAAGTGAGTTAGGTGCTCAGCTATGAATGAAGTTTTGTGTGCTCTGGACATAAAACTAAAATCAAGGCCCTATGGAGATTCTTGATTTGGAGTCTTCCAGAATTGAATTTACTGGGGATGTACCTTCTACTCCAAGAATTATATTTTCAAAGCTGTCTGTGTAAAGCTGACCAACACAACAGATGATTTGAGAAATGCTGAGAGATGAGTGTTAGTGCTGCTCATTTATAGCAAAGAAAGCACGTGTGTAAGTCAAAGGCTCATTACCATCAGCTCCTTGCCAGTTTTTCCCAGATGCCTTATTCTATATACAACAAGTCAAGTCAGGCAAATTCTAATTTACTTGAAGGTATCTATGGCCTTGGCAGTTTGTGGAAAGACAATACCTTGCAGGCCTAACACACTGACCTCGAGTAAGGAAGCTCAAGAGATATATAAATACCTGTATGCCTATATTCATGCAAATGCCTGATTCAAAAGAAAGAGTAGCAATGATCTTTCCTAACTATACTTTTACTTTCACAAACCATTTACTCAATCAGTAAACCTATCTGCCAATCTATATCTGTCTGTGTATGGGGAGAGAGAGATCGAGACATTTAAGCCAAGTAGGAATACAAAATTTAGCAGCTGTGGCACTGCAAAACAGTGTGTACTCTACAAATTAAAAGAAAACAAGAAAAGAGCATTAGCTAAAGCAAGCAATCTCAGCCTTTTTGCTGAGAGTCTTAATTTAGAAAATCTACTCGGGAAGAATAATTGTTCCCATTCGTTATTTTGCTTGGATGACTTTTACAGAACTGTTTTTGCCGTCAGTTGGCAAATTCAGTGGAAGAAACAAATTACCCTATTATTAAAGCATATTTGCAGCAAACAATAGATATTCCATATAAGCTGTGCTTATCCAGCCATTTTTCCTAACAACTTCTAAGAACTTTATGCCTTCATCTCAATATGCCTTTGTGTAACTGGTGTTAATGACAGGGTAGATCTCCAGAAGAACACGGTCCTGCTCACTCCACGTGTACCCCACTGGGCTCTATTCCAGGCCAGGGCAGCCTCACTGACTGAGACTTGTGACCTTCTCAGAGGGTTTCCTGCACTGTTCACAGTTCTGTGCAGCTTGATTCCAGCCTCTCTCACTTCAGCTAAGGTTATTTTCTATCAGCATTCCTGTTACAGGCTGCTCCTGTTTTTACAGGTGGCAATACAAGAATGTTTGAAAGTTTCTTCAGGGCTAATATTTTGCTACGTTTCCCTATTAATGAGAGTTTGATTTTTATTTCACTTCAGTGTTTAATTAGATTATAAGAAAAGCTGACTTGGTTATTGACCTGAGTATACTTTTCAAAATCAAGTATTTAGAATTAAATTATTCTTGCCTTATTTTTGGCATGTGTGAGTTAGCCAAGATGCTTTTGGTTACTTGTGTACAATCCCTCCACACCTAGTGGAAAAAAAACTAACTATCTTTTGAGCTTGCAGCTCTTTCTTTCACTGGTGGTCAAAGCAGTCAAAATTAAAAGAAACCATGAACATCTAAACAGGGGGCTTTGAAAAACAGGGAGTTAAAATCCAAACCTGTAGTACATTCACCTCATTCATCTTGTTTTCCTTGAAAAATCATATACATTTCGTTAAAATTTCAATGGAGGTCTTGAAATGCAGGTTACAGCACAATCTTTATTCCTTTCATTTGAAATGAAAAAGGTTTAGCAGATCAATAACCAATGGATTAATGAGTCACTGATGATAATGACAGCGATTTACATCAGCAGCACCTATTATCAAGAGCAATCACAAAGTGCTTGGGAAGCAGATTAACAAACTATTTCTGCTTTAAGTGGTGGTAGAAGCCAACTTCCTTTGGGAGCCAGATGAAGAAGGATAGAAAATAATTACCATTAAACCAAATATTGAACTACAATTGCCACACAACTGTGTAGAAGACACAGTACGTTGTTCGCTTCAAGAATGTGAAAATAGCACTATTTCTCAGCTGTCTGAGCGTGGCTTTTAACTGTCAGAAACCAGGCTGGGCATGCGAATTTTGCCATGTGCCCTAAATGCCACCAAATAATGCACACAGTATGCTCCTAATTTGAAAGGCCCTCGCGTGGAAGATGTGATCAGTCTGCAAACCAGTCTCCATGTCAGAGGTCATGCCAAGCCTCATGAGCTGAAAAATGAGCCTGCAATCTTCAGGGATGCTTAATACTGCAAGCAAATAAACACTCAGCCTTTCCATAATGGTCTAAAATACCAAGAATTCTTTATATTTCCTACCAAAAGCAGCAAAGAAAAGGAGACAAAACAATGAAATGCTGGGATGAATTTGAATTTTCTCTTTCTTTATCATCTGATCATTTCTGGATCACCTTAGCAGATCAGGAGATTTTCTCTCTGTGAAACTGAAAGTTTTCCTGTTCTATTCTACACCTTCTTTATGGTTTGCAGACCATTTTTTTTGTACACACTACATCCAGAATTAAGCTACACTCCTTTGCTATGAAAGCACAGTGCTGTTATTCTCCATGTTTGTATTTCTTTTATTTCTGTAAAGGCAAGCTTCCTAGTTTTTCAGTTCCAATGTATGTACCTGACCTCCGCATTCTGCTTTTTGGTAAATCTCCCAGTTCCTACCCCCTTAGCTGTGTACCCCCTCAGCACTGCTATCCCTCTGTGCCACGTTAACAGAAAGCATGAAGATTTACACCTTTCCTTGGCACTAGCCTGGAAGTCACACATCATAACCCCAGCTGTAGGCAGCAGACTACTGGAACCCCGATAAACTCTGCAACACAGCAATTCTGTGAACGCAGGTGGTATTCCCAAGATTCATTTAAATATCCTTCACACACAAATAGGCATTAGTCATCGCTGCTCGTTATAATCATGAATGTATTCAGCACAGCCAAGATGCTAAGTTTGGTGACAAGTCACGATCAGAAAGGTAATCAGCTACCTTGATTGGAAAACACGGATAGTAAATTCAGTGTGGTGGGGCCATGGAGGTCTTATGTCCTCTGGCAGTCACTGAATTTAAATGGCAGGGATCCTTAAACTACAATTTGTTTTTAAGTGGCTGAAGGATAAAGAAATGGTCCCCTACATTTTATTTTCCCATTTCCACTGGGCACATGAAATGCTCTTGTTCGTAGTTTCACAAGGAATAAGAAATGCAAGTCTACCTCCATAAAGCAAAGACACAAGAAAAGAGACAAACACAATACAAGAAACAAGGAAGAAAATGTCGTGAAATTTGTAAACATTTATATGTCTGTCTGGTTTGGGAAAAAATAAAAGCAAGGAAAGAAAATATTTGCAAGGAAACCTTCCAAGCCACAGTTTTTTCTGTAAACAGCATGACTGTTTGCCTTTAGGCAAACTGGGACCTGCAGTGACCATGAGTTTGCATAAAGGTATGGATGGACTGCAACCCAACAACCTGTGCTCACTGAAGTTAACAGAAATTTTACCACTGAAATTAACTGAGTTTTATATATCCTTATAACATAATGCAGTTACATGCAAATGTAGGATACCAAGAACATCTGCATGATTTCGTCTGTAATTCCACAGATCTTCGAGAAAACTGTCTTAGAAAAGAGAACTTTTTAAATGTAATCCCTCTGGAATTTCACAGGAGTGATTCTTACCTTCAGAATGTATCACTTACCACCACCAAAGACTTAAATACAAAACAATAATGACAAGATGCTCATAAAAAAATACCTTAAGGCCTATAACACCGTATAAGAAACAACTCTTAATTTCCCCTGTGGTTTTCTGTAATCTTTGACATTGCATTTACATTCTGTGTAGCTCTCCAATGTGTGCTGGAATCCCAGCACAGCAATATAAAAGTAAAACAGTTCCAGGGGGTTATATTAGGATACTAAGGATCTCAAAGACAAGACATTAGCTATTGACAAGTTTCATGAATAATTTTACTACATTTTTATTACTTTGTAGTAAAAATAACTGTACAAGATGCAACATCATTATTCTTTTCCCTTTACTTTCAAATGATTTTTTGATATGTCTAAAAAAATTCCGTTTTCACTTATAGGTATAAAAATCACACTTCTAGTTTGAATATAAAATGTAATTAAAATGCACACTTTGCTGTTAGAGCTGGATGGGCATGAAAGTAAGAAATTTCTTTTTGCCTTCTTCTGTAACTTAACGTTGCTTTAATTTTTAAAAGGACATTTTTTTAAAAGCAAGAATATTTTAGTTAATAATTTAGTACTCACTTCAGTTAGAATAGTTATTAAAACCTTCAATGACATCACAATTAAAAGTTTGAAAATAGTTTTATAATTCTAACTTGATACAATTTTCTGCTCCAAAAAGAAAGCTAATGCAAAATCACTTTTTTATCATGGTATTGTTTCAATATAAGTCTTTAAAACTACCAAGGAGGACTCTTAACTGAAAATATATTTCAGTATATCTGAAGATGCTCTGCACACAATGGGTCGGCTTTTTCGGTGGCTGTAAACTGATGTAACCCTACTGCCTGAAGGAAAGGCTCTTGGTCAGGATCTTGTTCCTGCCACTCAGCAGAGAAGGGATAACTTGTCAACACAAGAAAACTTTTCTCTAATTTGTATGTTCCATCTTGATATAATTTGCCATGAGGCCAATCATGTCTAATCACCTCAAAATTGTAAGCCCAGCATCACCTGCCTTAGGTAAGTCTGAGAACAGGACAGGACCAGATGTAGATGGGAAGCACAATTTCCCCATGCTTAGCATCCAGTTATGTCCATTTTTTCTGGGTAAATGCCGAGAAGAGATGTGATGTTGTTAAGAGGAAAGAGCAGCACTGAACAGACACTCTACAGAAATCTTCCGGATCAGACAAGGAGCCAGGCAGGAGAGAGACTGACTCAGAGAGCAGCCCAGCAGCTCTGACAGCTTTCAAAAGGCTAAACCCACCACCACTTGGATACAGAGTGAGCTGTTTGGATATGGCTGAGGTACTCTTACCTAGGCAAGACAAGAATATTTCAAATATACTGCAGTGTTTAAACAGCTGCATGTACTAATCTAACATTACTAAAGCTGCTAATAATAGTAGCTACAATAATATACAAACCACAGTTTCTTCCCAAGGTTCATTAAAAGGTTGTCTAATACTGTCTTTTTGCCCTTTATAGCAATACATTGTTTTATATGGTACTTTTAATTTAAATCTGCAAGACTTTGCTTGGCCATTTTGGACTGAAATTTTCCATGTCATTGTCTGTCCCACGCTTCATTTCCTATTTGCTGGAAAGTCTCAGCTGGCACAGAGTTAGTTACCCCTGAAAATGAAGCAGGGAAAAATTTTATTCTGAACTTTGAAAGGACTGGATGTCTCCACTGTGCTGAAGCTGTGTCACAAAGAGGGCAGGAAAGGCCTCGTTTTGTACTATGAATGAGTTCTCCAAAATGTTCCAGGTTATCAGGTACCCTATACAGTTGTAACACTGCCTATCATCCCTTCCTCGGTACTCCAATTGGTTCATGTTATCTAATTCCTCCTACCCTCCGTTCCCGTTGGTTCCTGAGATGTGTATCCCTCCCCTGTTAGCTGTTTATTGGTTCAAGCCTTGTACACGCGGGACTTTGGAATCTGTCTTAAGCATGCCAAGGCAGTGACGAGGCCTTCCTGCGATTCCCTCCTCCCCTCGTCCCCTTCCCTTTCCCCTTTTCCCTTTTCCCTTTTCCTTTTTCCCTTTTCCCTTTTCCCCTTCCCCCTCCCCCCCCCCGCCACGGGCCGAAGAGAAATAAACTTGCTACAACACTATACTTTGCAGAGAGTTGAAGGCTAAAATCTCTTGACAATTTTCCTAGACTAAGTTTCTCCAGCCTTAAGATTTGAGGTGCTGAATTGAGACCTTCTCTGCAAACAGGAGTCCACGCTGCTGCCTGTGGTCAGTACAACTAAGCAGAGGAAGATTGTGCTCCTCCATTCCTTCAAACCAGTGCAAACTCCAGGACCTGTGATTGCTCCCCAGGTCCCAGTGCATTCCTCCGTCATGGCCTGAGATGAAAAAGATGCAAGAATGGGAAGCAGAGTCTATTTCCTGCAATTCACAGGAAGGAAATTTTTCTCCATGGGATGTACAGGGTCTTTGGCACACTCTGCATTAAAATCCTGTTCTGTCTGACTGGCCAGCCAGCATGGGTGAGCATTGGCAGCCCCAGTGCTTGACACAGCTCCATTGTCAGAGAGGGAAAAAAGGAGCTGCAAAATTTAATTGCAAAGGGGAAGACAGCTAGAACTGATAGGGACCAAAGACAATAAATGGATGAGGAAGGTGTGAGTGAGGAACAGGGACTGATACTTGACCCTGTCAGGTTGAGACTTGAACAGCATGAAGAAGATTGGATCTGGGGTGAATACAGGAGTTAAGTCTGAGTAGAAAGGAGATCATGAGACTGAGAGACTGGAGAGTTCATCACTTCACAAATTTTAAATTTAACTGATACCATTAGATTTAAGAAAGATTAAATGGAAGAAGGATTCAGTCAAGGAAGACTGGAGAAGGTATCAGGGACAGGGCAGAAAGCTGGTTGACACTATTCCTCTCTCCAGTGTCTGGGAAGTAAGGTTGACAGACTGAGAGTGGAAGCGTGGAAATGGTTGTGTAAGGAGAAGCTTCAGAAAAGGAAGGATGGAAGAACAGAAGGACCGTGAGTGTTCAGGTGGAGGTAACAAGGCAGAGGATACTGTGTCTGGAGTGACCAGAGCAGATGGCACAAAACTTTCCAGAGTCTGGAGCACGTTGCTGAGTGCAGCTGTCCCACCATGCCCTTCCCTGCCAGGAGATCCCTGCAGGAAGTGTTAGGGAATTGCTGTAGGCCTTTGACTGCCTGTGCACAGGCAGAGGAAGAAAACCCTCTGCTGCTGTCAGTTCCTCAGTGTGCTGTCAGCACACCCACCTGGTGTGCTGGTCCCAAAGCACTCAGTCTTCCTGATGACTGGGGGCCTCCACAGGTACTGAGTGAGAGAGTTTCCCCCTGAAATTTCTTTGTAAAGCATTGTAGAAAAACACACTTAGACTGTGGAAATGCAGGCACTCAAGAGTTAAGGAAAGCCACATTTCAGGTGTCCTCTTCCATACTTGTTAACACATCATTCCTGTTCTGCAGCCATGAAGTGGACAAATAAACTAACGGTGTGGGATTTCTCCCTTATTCCTTGTAAAATTTTACTGAAAGGCATGAGAAGGAAATTTCAGGAGAAGCAAGGACATTCTCAAGGAAGTCAAACGCTGAATGGAGGAGCTGGCTTTTAGCCCTGTCTCAGCCACAAAGTTCTTCTCTGATGCTAATCAAGTCACTTAACCAACCAGACTAGTCATTATGCTTGATTTTACATGGGTTCATGTGCAGAAAAGCTTAACCTTCCCAGATGCAACTGAAACCTCTGGGTGCTAAACCTTGAGCAAAAACACGAAATACAACATGAAATACCCTGCAATATCAATTTCCACAGTGAGACTCATCTAAAAGAAGTGTATACATTCTTAGCTCAATGCCTCTATGTAATAGAAAAATTCAAATAATCTCATGCATATTTTGTGCAAATATAGGGATTGGTTTTTCATGCAGTTAGATGATGTGGTGATAAACCCTACAGAATTTCACTTTCAGTGCAGTTTGACTAATTTGAAGTAATGGGATATAGAGACATATTGAAAAATGAAGGTTAAAGAAAAAAAAAGGATCAATTAGTTATTCTCTGCCCTGGGTGGTTCGGGGCACGAGTACAAAAAGGAATATGCAATTAAAACTTTATCAGCATCCAGCCATGAAAAAGAGCTAAGATAAACTTTCACTATTAACCTTAATTATAACACTTCTTGTGGGGGCCTGCCCCCCCGCTCCCCCAGGGTGGGAGGGGAGCCTGGGGGATGCATGGCAGAAAACGGGGTTTCCGGAGCCCCTGCGCTCAGGTCACGTGTTCTCGAGCTGTGTGTGTGATTGGATGTTTTGTGTGGCCCGCCCGGGGAGCGATGGGGGTTTCCCCGGGGAGCGGGGTCAGTCTGGGCGAGCGGCCGACCATGCTGGTTGGGTCCCCGAAATAAAGACCTGATTAACACCTTATAAAACACCGTGTCCCTAATTCTTCCATGAGCCGAGGCTGCTTTCAGAGGCCATAACCGGACCGCGACA
>VYXC01011656.1:618606-629161 GCA_013397175.1 Platysteira castanea | reverse complement strand
ACTTCTTAGTTTCTTACCTTACAAATTCAGTAACATTTTCAGGTGTTCTTAATTTGTGTTGATTACAATACGTGCAACACTTACGTGTACCTTGTGGAATTTGCCCCATCTGGTATGCCACTGTTTGTTTTTTTTTCTTGAAAATAGAACTTCTTTTAAAAAAATCTGTTATGTTGCTTCCTTGCTTTCTCTTTACCCTTCCTTAGATGGAAAAACAGACCATGCTTAGCTTAATTCAGCATGGCCCCTAAATTCCTGGGCACATATCTGAATATCAGATAAAAGAACAGTGACTTGGCACTCTTCCACCGTATCTTGAAAAAAAGCCCAAAACAAAATGCTGAAAGCTTAAGCATTTGCAAACCTTTCTGTTCAGCTTTGAAATGAGATTTCCACTTATTTGGTCTGAAGACAGGAATATAAAGTAGTTAAAGTCCCTGAAACAATAGTTAACCATGTGGTTTCCATAAAACACAATGGAAAATGTTAATTTCAGATGTTATATTAAGGGATGTAGGATTCTTCCACTGATCAGGATCTGCTAGACCAGGCTGCTCAAAGCCCCATTCAACCTGGCCCTGAACATTGCCAGGGTTGGGGCATCATACGGAGTAGATGCAAATAATTTCCAAAAATTTAAACTGTTACAGGATGAGTTTCAAGCCACAGCATTGCAAAAGTGTCTTAGACTTGATCACAAATGTTCCTCATGCTTTTGCAGAAAACAGCTGCTTCAGGCTTTTTAAGTTTGCCCTGACCAAGCGTTTCTCCCTCCTGGGAAGCCCTTGAAGACAGTGGCACTCTGCATAAGCACAAAAGTTTATTTGCATACACCTCTTTTCAGGAGTGCAGACTTAATTTAAGGACCACAAACATGAAAATGAAGCACCACTTTTTAATCTTAACATTTAATTATACACAAAGGAAACACTTGAATGCAGAACAATAGGTATTAGATCAACATAAACACAACTTCCACCTCTTTTCTTCTCACAAATGTGAGTTGAGGTTAGATCCTCGTGCTGGATTTCAGAGAAAGGCTGGGGAGTGTTTTGGTAACTGATGAAATCTCTTAAGGAAAGGAGAATTTGATATCTGTAATAAAATCTCCTATTTCACAGCTTCCGTCCAGGGGATCAGGAAGGAATATCCCATATCTTTAGAACATCTTGTATGTTTGGTTTCCTCCATTATAGATTTTTTTCAACTTCTTCAGCTCTGCCAAATGCAAGAGTCTGAAACTGGAGCCCAGTGTCTGTGGGTGCTGCAGACACCAGCTGCAGAGCCCTGCCTGGGTGTTTTCTTCCTGCCCTGCAGCAGACAGGGAAACCAGAGAGCTGCTGGTGCAGCCAGACTTGTCGTGCCTTTCCTGTGGCGGTTCCATGACACAGCTGCCCATTTGGCAGCTTGACCAGCACATGAATTTTAACAGGTTGTGAACTAAACCCCAGGGCAATAGGCTCGCTCTACCAGGCCAATGCTTTCTAGATTTTTTATTTTCTAATGTATAGCTTTATAAATATTAGATTACTGAATGCTTGCTTTCTGAAGCTGCCTATAGATGCTTTTATTTTTTGTATTTTTTGTTGTTAGCTGACACTGTCTTGCAAACATATGACTATGAAACTGTGCTAATTATGAAATTAGTTCCAATTTAATGTCTGGTTTATCACAGACCTATTTATGGATAGGCCAAAAGCTGTTCTAGAAAATTAGCAGGAAATGGGAAAAAGAAATATCAGTATGAGCTTCATAACTGTTGGCACTAACTGTGCCTTACTTATGCTCTACTTTAACGATGTTGTTTTATTTTTCTCAAAGAAAAAGGCTGGTATAAGAGGCCTCTAAATTCACAGAGCTATTAAGTTCATGATGAAAATAACATTAAGCTAATGTTCCCTGCTTATTTCAGCAATGGAGTAGTGGTGCTATTGGATCATTAAAGTGTTTTAGTAAGTTTATCAAAGAAATAATGGTGACAAAACATCTTTAGTGCCTGCGGAATCTTCTTCGCCATCTTATAAAAACCCAAAATACAGGACCATCCCACCTGGGAAGCCCACAGCTCCCTTCTGCATTGCAGATGCATTTTAAGACAGCAATTCAAGCTACCTGTGTCTTTTAAATAATGGGTGAATTATTATTACACAAGGTTTTGAAGAACTGCTTTTTCTTCCATGAGACATTTAGAATGCAGTTCTTATTTCCCATTTTCTACTGTGTTGGGTAAAAGCAATTAAGAGTGGCAAACCCACCGGGGGCCAGATAATTTAGCATTGTGTTGCCAGCTGTGGCCAGAACTTGGTCACATACTTTCTGTTGGCTCCCATCAAGATAAAAAATCTTATCCATTTTCTACTGCATTAATAGTAATGTTCACTCTTGTTTAGAACTGGCTATGTTTTGCTGAATTTTCTGTCGTATCCACAGTGCAGACTAATTGTACTCAGCTGCACTCTCCCTGGGTGGGTGCATGGGTGGGTTTGCACCGCATGCACAGCAGACAGCAGAGATGCAGGGGGACGTGTGCCGTGGTGTCAGGCTGCGGTCCTGGCAGGTACCCAGATCTGAAACCTGCAGAGCTCTCCCAGGACCTGTCACCTAGATCAGGCCTGCATGGACATTCTGAACAGATCTGAAAGTGAAAAAAAAAAAAAAATCACTAACTCAAAACTTGCAATTTCAAAATAAGCAATAAATAAATAGACTAGACTTCAAAGCAAACGTGGTTAGCTCTCTGCTTGAGGTATTTTGCTCTATAGATTCAGAGGTGGGAAACTGCCTTTATGCAGTATTTAGATGGCTTTCTTTGCTTTTCAAGTGGAAGCTGGCTGAAATGTATGATGTTTTCAGGGAAGGAAGAGTCATTCCCTGATGGCTGGCCAAGAAATAGCGAAGACAGCAGCTGCAGAGGCAGCTGGAGTTACCACCCTCACAGATGGAGTGAAAGTGCTGGGCTGGAGCTGAAACAGGAGGGAATGAATGAAAACAGAAGGAAAGTAAAAATAGGGAAATAGCACACCAGATAATGTGTCTTAATAAGAGATGAAGAATTCTAGGCTATTTAAAAAGGCTGTATGAACCATACACACTGTAGAAAGTTTAGTTTCTCTGCCCAGGACTATACCAGAGACAGAAAAATCTTTAAATATCCAAATTAGAGGAGCTCGTGGATGCCTTATGCCTGGAAGTGATAAGCCTTTAATAGGCACTAGACTGAATTCTAACAGCACAACCACTGTTGGATTAGATGAGAGTCAGATCAGTGGCTGTTCTCAGACAGTGCCCAGCAGCAGAAACGGGAAAATATAAAATGATCTGGTCCCAAGCACAGTCTTCTAGCATTCAGTAACTTAAGGCCTACTGGTCTTACATAACTAGTTCCTTTTCCCTGATATCCAGGATCTGACAAGATCTAAGCAGTGTAAAAGTGGAAATTGGAACCTCTTAATTTTTTTTTTCAGTGAAAATTGACATAGAATGTATTTTTAAAAATCAGTTTTAAGTAGAAATTTTAATTAATAATTTGGTGTAGCTTATAAACTAGAAATGGCTATTTGCACAAACTCAGATCTTTTCAACAGAGGGAAATTACCCATTGACTAAACAGGAAGAAAAGGATAGTCTTTTCCATTTTAGACCTTCTTCATACTTTCTTAAAAATGCTGTGAGAAAGCAAATTTCATGCCAAAGAACTTAGGCCTAGCAATACTGCGTACACATGCTTATGTGCTTATAAGAAAGCTGCTGAGGGAAAAGGAAAAAAGAGAAATGATAACATGCAAACACACACGAAGAGAATGTGCTTTTTTCGGGACAGAAAATATTAAAGAGAACAGCAGAAATACAATTTCTGCATCTGGGCATAGCTAGGGTCTGCATCTGGGCATAGCTAGGGTTTAAACATTTAGTCAAGGTTTGAACACAAGGAGTTATTTTCTTTCTGAGTTCACTGGTTTCCATGTCAATCAGGTTCTCCTCAAAAAAAATTTTGAACAAAAATCTACACATGGACTCACAAAACGAAATGCATATTTAAGTAAGCAATTAAAATTATATCTTTGCATAAGCGACCTATATTAAAAATTGTGCTTGATCATGAATGTTATGTTTTTAAATATAAACAACAATCCGTCTTTTAAAATTAAAAGGGCTAGCTTTTTTTCCAGAGGAATCTAAAAGTATTTACAAAATAGCCATTTTGGTGAACAAGTCTACATGGGAGTCAAGCGATCCCCCAAATCCTTGTGAATCAATTTCACTGAAGGTGAAAATCCATTTCAGAGGTCCAGAATCACACAACTGAGAGTGTTTTGTCTCAGTATAGGACTGGACAGATAATCTGCATCTTCTGAAAACCATCTGCAACAAAACTGATACCAGATGCCAAGCACTAAATCTTTATGAGCTGGGTGACCCTTGTTAAGAAAAATGTTACAGAGATCTGGACCTGTGAAAAAATATACACTGTGGGGGTACACTGTCTTAACTTCAAGGATTAATTAGTCACCAGCTGATCCTTCCTAACTGCCATCATCAATCTCCAGTTTAATTTATTCCTAGAACTGCTGTTGTTCCATAGGGTTGATAATGGATATTAGCATTCTAAGTTCCCACAAGAGAGTATTTGTCTTGTGTGTTTAGTTCAGTTAGACTCAAATGTCTGTACATCCATCCTCAGTCAGGCCCTTTTAAGAAGTCCAGTTCTAACTTTAGGCCTTAGCTCTGCATAAAACAGATTGTGGATGGAAGTCAGAGCTCACAAGGACATCCTCTTGCTATTGAGTGAAGCAGCAGGCTGACAGATATGTTTGAGCCCTTGTTCCCATATGAAAAATCACATGTTCCAGTGCTTCACTACATGGAGCTCATTCTCAGATCAGGTCTCCCAGACAGGAAACCTGTCAGGTTTATAGTTTGAGACGGGCAGAAAAGTCTGGAAGCCTGAAGTGAGGTAGCCAAAACCTCCCTTACATCCCCAGAGGTACAAATAGGCTTCAAAATCACTCTTGAAGAAATAGGTAAACAGGAATTCCAGTGTGTTCCATGTTTTTGAAGGAGAAACATAAGCGTGTAAGGTTGTCTTTTCCAGACTTGCTGTAATACTAGATTAGAAGCTAATTTTAGACTGTATTTACTTTAAGTAAAAAACAGTCCCTGGTAAATGAGAAAACAGGGATTTCTTTCCCCTGGAATACTAAATTACCAGCCATGACAAAACGTAGTTACAGAGTGACAGTCAGACAGCCAGCGGAATCCACAGTATTTACAATTTTGTCAAATGAGCCCCCTTCTGCAAATGTTTTGGCCTTTGCATATTTACATTCCTTGTGCTGCATGCATTGATATGCTTCATGGAGCACAGCTTCTGCACTCCACCACTGCTGCTCTTCCTGGTTTCCAGTCGGCAGGTTTCCATTGCTTCTTTGTTTCCTTTCTGAATGCAATACACGCTAATTTTACAGTAAATGCCAGTTTACATTAGCTCAGCTGTCCTCATGACATAATTTGACTTGAAGTTATGCAAATTACTTCTTTCCAGATACCTCTGATTAGCTGTAAAAAACACTCCCTAATTAGTCCAGAGATAATCAGGGAGAAATCACAGTTGATTATATAGATTGAATTTGCTTCTCCAGCTTGAATTGCCGTATTTCCTGCCACAGGACCTGTGAGCACACTATAGAGTTTGCACCTTCCCCTCCCTCAAAACACACTTCAACTACTCCCTCACAGTTCCATCAAACCAAACATTTCTTTTCATACTGACTCTACCCAGACAGCGAGAGATCCCTGCTGACAGCCGAAAAGAAATGCCAGCCAGGTGCAGTGCAAGTTCTGCCTATTGCTGGAGATACAGACTAGTAAATCTTACTGGAAATACACAGGTGTCAGAAAGTTTTACAACTGGCAGCAAAGACAGAGAGCACAAAAGCAGATTTTCTGATAAAAATGACATTGTCAACGGATACCAAAGTGACAATTTTAGAGGTCAGTAATTTATACTGAATTTCCAGTGGAGATTTGCTGGCTTGCCTCAAGCTGAACTCTTGTCCCTTAGCAATGGCTCAGTAATTTATCATAATCCATTTTTCAAATAAACAGGGACAAGTGAACTTCAGAAGGCTCAACATTCAGATTCAATTTGAGTAAACAGATAAACATTCGAAGGTTTATTCAGAGTTTGGTTTCAATTACCTAATACATCTCGAGTCTTTGAGTTACCAGGGCTGGTAACCTTTTCTACACAGTCCCTAAACTCTTCCCCATATAAGGTGCCCTGACAAGGTAAAGAGAAGGTCATGTACCTCTTAAAAAACCTCCCTTTTTTCAGAAACAAGACCACAGGCTGAGGTTTTCTGTAAGTGAAGGAGGAGTAGTAGCTGAGCTTGAGGTTGTTTATTGCTTAACAACTCCAGACACAAACACAGATGAGAAAGAACCCAGATTTCGGGTTTAACCTGTAAAAGTTCTTGATGATGCTAGGAATTCAGACTTGGATCTGAAGTTCCTAAAGCATCTCCCTCCACAAGGGATGTGATTTGAACTTTGGATTTCTATCTTTTTCAGATGGAGTCTAAAACCTTCCCTAAAGTGAAGTACTTTGTCAAAATTCAAGGAAATTGTAACAGCACAAGGGTGAAAATGGAGATATTTCAACTTAAAGTTGAAATGAACTGCAGATTTGATGAGCTAAAGAGATCAAAAAAGGAATTTTCATCATGTAACATGAGCAAGAAGAGGAGGATTTTGCCCCTCAATGAACCTTCCAATGCATGAGAGGACATCTATGCAAGAAAAAAGAGAAAAAAACCCCAAAACTTCCAGTTAGCTCAAACTCCCCGAGATCTATGGAATAATAGGACTAAGTTCTCCCCTGATTTATGACAATGCAAGTCTGAAGCAGCAATTTGAGCCCGAGTATTACACTAAGATGTTATCATACTACCAAAAAGAGTTGTGATACATTTTTTCTTTTTAAGAAAAAAATTAGTGACTTTTCTTTGGTTACCAGTAGGAATTCTGTTCTTTCAATGAGAAATTTCTTTGTCTACTTGTTGCTGGGTGATGTTCTGGAGAAGCTAAGGCCTAATTTGAAGATTTCTGTGTCACAAAAGGCAATACAAAGTGCCCAAAGTGGCGCTATATCCTCCCACACGCTGCCTCTGGGTTCTCATGGTCACTGCTCTGCAGAGAAAAGCAGTGGCAAGGACAGAATATGACCATGAAATGGATTCCATAACAACAGGGAACATAATCATTCTGGGATTCCTTTGAACAATGTTTATTACAACCATGAAACCATGGTAGCGTAAATTAAGGTATTCTGTAGATGTAGGAATTTCACATGGAAATAAAGAAAAATCTGCACAGGAAGAGGAATTATCCAAGCAGTAATTTGGCTAATATTTGAGTAAGAATCTAAAAAACTTACTCATATTTTTCAACTTTTTTCTTCACCTAACCTTTTGTCAACAGCCTTTTTACAGTTTTTAAGACAAATCCATCCCATCAGAACAACCACCACAGCCACAGTCTTACCACTGCTCGTTTTTTCAGAGACAGCTGGGATATAGTCAGGGAAGGGGGTGCAGGTCACACAAATCATTCTAGAAGTCCAGATGCCTTTCTTCTCTATGGCTACCTTTCCTATTAGAATCAGAAGTAAAGTTTTATGGCAAATTTCCTCACCTGGCAGGGCACGTGGAGCCACTGACAGTAATTATAAGTGACAGACAGTTTCTGTGACTTTATGACAATCTAAATGTATGCAATACCAAACAACATCAAAATTATTGCACGCTCACACTGTGATGTGTGATGTAGCCAACACTGCAACACTTGCTTTGTGTCCTTTCCTGTCAGAGCCCCCACAATAATTTCTGGTCCATTTCTCTGCTGTACAGCTCTCCTGTGCTTCTGCCAGAGCTGCTCTTTCTCATCCGCAGAGTCAGGGCACAGGTGGAGAGAAGACTGTGCTCTCATCCCCTTTTCACCACTCTGGTTTTCCTTCCTCTCCTCTCAGGGATGCTACAGCATAGGCATCATTAGTGAAGAGCTGTTCCAAGGAGAGGAGAAAGGACGGGGGGTTACCCCATATCCACGAGATTAAAGAAGGAGGAAAATGTTTCCAAACCCCTGTGGTGTTTCAGAATCTATCACAAATTGAAGTCTTTCAGGGACACAGCCCAGTCACACAAGGAAGATAATTTTGAAAGACAGATTAATGGGGTACAAAACAACCAAAAAATCATCTTATTCCCAGACCCCACTGACTCTTTTCTAAAGTCTCTACATGTGGAGGTGCAATAACACAGATTTGGGTTTAGTATTAGAAATTATTCAAATAGAGTTGTCTCTCACTGTGAGGTGGAACGTTGTGGAGACTCTATAAAGTTGTGTAATGTCAGTCCCAGTCAAGTGCAGGTACAACATGCACAGTCATCCTCCGTGACAATGTTCAGATAGATTCACCTTTGACAGTGAGAATCTGTATTTTCTCAGTAAGTTCCTAGTGATGCTTATACATCTGTATCCTGGTAACTAAATCATCTCTACAAGGGATTTTTTACTGTTTTCTTTTCTTTCCATGAAAGAGTGGAGGGAAGTTTGCTTTTGAATTAATTCATCTCCATGATGCATTTATTGTTTCATAGGATTTCATGAAGGACCCATTTGCAGGCAGATCAAATATACAAGTTCTGTGGCCTCGGAATTCAACTATACAAAGGAAATCCCACTCTGACTTTTAAAAGCCACATTTGACCCTATCACAAAGTAATTCATTCTAATGATGTGGACATTTTCATAGTATAGCAGTCTGCTTTTTCAAAAAATCCAAGGCCAAAGCATTCTTACCTTATAGAAAAAATGGTGAAGTAAAGCCAAAACACTTTATGTCAAGGCAAGAAATATCAATCTATGACAATGTTTTGCAACATGATGACTTTAATGCCATTATACTAAATGTTTTTGATGTAGTCATTCTTTATGACAGATTTTTAGGGGAAGGAGAAGCATTAGATCATTGCAGTCTTGATTATATGGAAACTGAACAGCTGCTGAAATATATAACTGCATGTTAATGCTCACTGAGGTCAACAGGAAAACTCATATGGATTTTAGTAATGCAGAATCAGGATTTTAGTGTTGAAATGTTCCTTTTTTTTTTCTCTCCTGATGGATTGTTAAAGGTACTGCTTTGCATAATGTTTGACAGGTTATTGGGGTACCAGGACAGAGATAGGTGCATAAGCACTGAGAAAATTCTCACCGGCAAAGACAGCCCCCTTCCTGAGCTTGGTCCTGAAACAGCCACCCATTCAAATGCAAATCTTTTCCTTTGTTTTATTTTTGTTCCTCAACTTTGTTGGCCATTTCTGGGCAATGATGATACAAGAACATCCACTATTTAGTTTACTACCCACCCTTTCTTTACCTTCTTCGCTTCTATCTTTACAAGCACTGTTTGTTTCCACGCCTTGGGAATAAGAATCGAGGTTGTCTTTACAGTTTGCTATATCTTGAGCTTTTCTGTGTAGGAATTTACTAAATCCTGAAAGTGAACAACACAGATGATTTCTTTATTCCTCCTCTGAAGCTGAAGGCTCACACTCCACAAAATGAGATCTTTTTGCTTTCTGTATATACATTAGACTTTAGTCTTGTTTTTTTAGAGCACATAGAGAATGTACAGTAAAATAGAGCTACACCTCTAAAACAGTGAAAAGCTGCAGTTATTCCATAGACTTCATAGCTACTTCTAGAAGTAGATCAGCACTACTGAGAAAACTGACGTAAATTATTTCATTCTGCTTTACTAAAGAAATGTAATGCGTATTTAAAACAATCAGAGGACCAGTTACTCAGAAGACTAGTTTTGGTTGCAATTTTTGTAGCTTGAAAGTGCATAAAAGTGAAATACAGTGCAATTTCTTTGGAAAAGCACCTTTTTTAAAAAAGGGAGCACTTCTACTAAAAGTGTTTGCTTTTGCCTCTATACTTCCTTTTTGGCTTTTGCTTTTCCCTCCCTTATGCTCCTCACTCCACAAATTCTCTTCTGAGTAGCCTCTCTTAAGTGTTCTGTGCTCTGACAGTGAACTAGTTTCTTTCTATTTTATTTCCTCCCATCTCATAAGTTGATCTCTGGTCTTTCTCAAAGCTGAAGCCACTAATTTTTTCTTCTTTTTTCAAAGTGAACAGGCAACTAGTCTTTGAGCATATGTCTTTAAACGTTACAAAAAAGTTAAAAATTTTCTTTTTAGGGGTTTCTCCCTTTTTCTTACTCCTTCTCCTCACTGGACGTAGAACTTCAAAGCTGGAAAGAGCCCAAAACAGCCCTAAGAGCCTGTGACTGAGGCACAGAGTTTTGTTCAGAATATGGGGTTCAAATAAAGTAATGGTGCTTTGCTTCTTCAGCTTGTTTGTTTGTATATTGGTTTGGCACAGCCTGGTTTTGGGTAGCAGGGGGGCCGCAAAGGTGGTTCCTGTGAGAAGCTGCTGGGAGCTTCCACCATGTCTGGCAGAGCCAGTGGCTGAGGGCTCAGAAGATGGA
>VYXC01011656.1:519228-617689 GCA_013397175.1 Platysteira castanea | reverse complement strand
AATAAATTTTACTTAGCAACTAAGGTTGAGCCTGTTTTGTCCTTGAAATATTTCTCCCACTTTCCTTATCTGACTCATGAAGCCTCTGTTAACCCTTTTTCCTCTTTCCCCTGCTTTTGCCCAGCTGAGGCAGGGGAGGGTGAGCAAGTGACTCTTGTTGGTGCCTGGCACTGGGCCAGTGTCAAACCACAACACTTTTTGCTTGTTTATTTGTTTTTTCCTGGTGATAATAACTTTTCTAATTCATGCTTCTATTGTCTTTCAGTGGTTATATAGACACTACTAAATGATAGTAGCATTACTGGCCACTTACACCAATAGTCTTGGCATTGGCACACTATATCCTTAAATAAAAGGACCAGACTGGCTTATTATTACAAAGTATGTATATTTTTATGGGCACACTTAATGATTTTCTGTTTAGGTCAGCATTGTTCCTGTTTTGTTATCAGCAATATTCATATCTACCATCTAGTTATGTTTTAAGTGAGCTCCTGAACAGAATTACACCAGTATTTTAATGATTTCGTATCATGTGAAAAGAGTTATATAAAATCCAAACTGCTTCCTCTTAAATATAACTTTACATAGTGTGAATTGGGGGTATTAACAATCTGCATTTTCTGTTTGTTCTTGACTGATGAGTAGGTTGGTTGTAGTAAGATGCAGTTAAATCTTTGCATGAGACAATGCATCATTTGATCAAAAGAAAGAGTAGAGAAAACACTGCTGTCACAAATACTTTGCATGACATCACTGGAAGTAAGGACTGACGCTGACTGCAAGCTGCCCGGGGCTCGC
Organism: Platysteira castanea; assembly: GCA_013397175.1. Lineage (NCBI taxonomy): Eukaryota > Metazoa > Chordata > Aves > Passeriformes > Platysteira > Platysteira castanea. Next base: position 616,888 of record VYXC01011656.1, on the reverse strand, counting down.
ACAGCATCCAGCTGCAGAAGGTGTCCCTGAGGACAGGATTTAACTGCAGGACAGCAGACGGAGCTGGCTCCCTTGCAAGGAGCAGGCTGTGAGCCGATGTAAAAGGAGCGCTGGCAGAAGCAAAGGACAAGATCCTTTATTGCAGGTGAAACAGAAGAGCAGAAGAGCGAAAAATGTGGGTGTGCAGGGTTTTTTGTATGGGGGTGGAAAGGGGTGGAGTAAAGGGTTGCAGCCAATGGGGTTCGGTAAACTGGGAGGTGACAGGGGGAAAACCTCCAATGGGACAAACTCAGGAGAGGGTTTCATTTGAATTAACAAATGGGGTGCCAAATACAGCAGAACTTTCCAGAAATTATACATATTCCATAAGGGATATGCATAAATATAAGGGATTACACAAAACTGGGTGGGGAAGTCTTAAACCAACAGCGAGACAATATGCAAAACACAGTTCCTGGGGGAACATGGGAACTCGCCGTGACCACAAAGTTAGACTTCAGTGCCTTGGGTGCCCAACCACCAGTGCTTTGTTTGTGTGGATGTTGCAGTTGCTGCCACATGCACTACAACAAAAGACAAAGTTGATTTCTTAATTATGAATTCATCTTCATATGAGTATTATTTGAGTGGTATTTCCCTCAGTAATTTCAGTACAGAAATAAGCAAGGCACAGGTCTGGTTGCTATTGAACTTTGACGATGCCTTCTGATCACAAATGTTTGGATTTTTTTCTCTGTACCTCACAGTATCTGCTTATAATGTTTGATTTGTTTTAAGCAGCTGACAGAAGTTTAGCTTCACCTTACACTCAGATGGAAGAACGGACTTGCCCATGAGACTGAGTTAAGTCCATGAGAAACACTGAAATAAAACATGTTCTGTAGTGGCCAACATGCCTGGTCCATCAAGGCAGGTCAGCACAAAGTCACCGGACTCATCAGGTACCTGACTTCATCAAATGCTGAAAGGATATTGAATTAAGTGATCGCCTTAGCTGTTAGCTAAGCTGCTGAAGGACTAAGAACTCTGGAATTAGAGGTGGTGAGTTCAAGAAGGAGGAAAGAAAATTCCTCCACTTGTCAGTAGGAAGAGGAATACTTTCAGATTGGTGAAATAGACAAGATGAAAGATATTTGAGCAAAACTTCCTCTTTCCAGTATGTCATAATATGCATTAGGGAGCTGCAAAGCCAGAGTAATTTCTTTAACAAGATTCTGTATTTTTGATTGACTTCTACCAGGGAAATTAAAGTAACCTGTGCTGAAGTCATAAATTATTTGAGATTTGGAAAAAGATTATCTGCTCTCAATCTTCATTTTCTACTTGATGAAATGAGAAACAAATAATTATAGAGACATTGAAATATTTAGTAATAGTAAGATATTAAATGTAATTCTGATGAAAGCCTTAAAGAATTCTGGATAAAACATGCAGATGACAAAGCTGATCTAAAGATGTCTATTCAGATTATTCGGTAAATTGACTCCAAATACACAAGCATTTGATGCAGCTAAAAATAGTAATGTTATCGCAGCTGTAGTAGCTTAATTGTATAAAATGGAGGCAGGATTTGTAGGAAGAGGCACCGTTTTTATATTGGATCAAGGGATTTAACTGGAAAAGCACTCCAACCCCAAATATCATGCACAAAGCCCTCTTTAGCTGAAGGACAGGTCTTAGTTAGAGAACATAAAAAAAGAGCAAGCTGAAAATGAGAGAGAAAAGCTGCCACAGAATAGACAATATCCCCCAGTAGTTAGATATGTCACCAGGGACATGAGAGATGCATCCCTTCCTGTTTTGAAATGTATGAGTTCCTTAGTGTCTGGGCTTTTCAATATTCAGGCCCATATCTGTCTGATTTTGATCAGTTTCCACATAGAAAGGGAGAGCTCACGTGCCCAAGGCTTCTCTTTTTTTTCCTTTCTGGGTATATATGCTGATCTCAAAAGAGATATTTCTCCTTACAAAACTTGCCTGAAGTTGAGCTAAGGGCATTGTTTACACAGAACAGAGCTAAAGGATGTGGGACTTGAGCCTGAAAAGCAGCAGTTCTGGAAAGGTACTGGGAGTTGTGGTGGATAATTTGTTGTTTATGAATTTGTAGTTCAAAGCTGTGACAAGCAGGACTCTGGCACTCACTGAATGTGAAACAGGAATGTTATCAGGAAGGAGGGAGCAGGTACAGTCTCCATACAGAGGGCTGAAGAGGCCACCACTGGTGAGCTGTATGTAGTTCTGACATGTGCTTCAAAGAGAATACTGCAAATTTAGCAGCCTCAGAGACGACTGAAAAAGATTATTGCAGAAATGTATCTCAGAATGAAACTGTTTCCTATGGAGAAGGAGGATATGTGATTTTCAAACAACCTATATGTAGACTTGACAAAAAAACCCCAGCATTTACTTTAAAAAAAATAAAACACAGTAAGAGTTACTGACCGGCAGTTAAGGCTAGAGAAATTCAGACTAAAATGAAAATATAGCCTTTAATAGTAAACAGGTTAACCACTGGAATAATTGACAAAGAACAAAGAAAAAGAGATTCTATTGGCTTTATTGAATGTGTGTTTTTAAAAATATATCCTCTACTTCAGCTGTGAGATATTTGGTTTGACAAAAGAATTTTTAGATGAAATTACTTGGGCTGCTTTTTTGCAGGAACTGTTCAGACTTCAGAAACTGTTAATCTAGGAACCCTGCAACCACATGCACACTGAAAATAGCATCTCATAATAGCATTCCTTTTGCAGGTTTTAACTCTGGAAGGCACTCAGTAATGAGCAGAAAACAAACAAACAAACAAACAAACAAAAGAGGAAAGTTCTGATGAGTCAGAGACCTGATGAAGGAGGAAGCGGCCACAGCAATCCCTGGCCTCAAAGATGGTATCAGTGGCCACAGCAGCAGGAACAGCATGAGCTCAGCTCACTGTCCTTGTCATTAGCAATGGTCAGGAACTGGTGGTCACTAACAGCATCCTCCTGGCAGTGACAGAGAATGCAGGGGGTGACATTCCACACCCGTGCTCAAAATGGGTATTACAGAGTTATTAAATATGAGGTCTGTCAGACATTTCTGCATCTACCCTTATGAGGAAGAATTAGTATGAATTGATACAGGCAACAGGGAATGAACTATGCAGCCATATGCTTATTACAACTGTGCCGTTTCATTAGCCTTCACTAACTTCGTTAGTTTTGCTGTGAGGATAACAACTGGTATTACCCATGATTCAGTGAGAGACTCAAGGGGACGAATAATCCAAATTATATTTTCAAACCTGAGCACCTGTTGACGCACTTTGCTGAATGAATGTCATACAAATGAAGTTAGGCAGGAAGCAGCCATGGCCAAAAGGACAGATAGAATAACAGCCTCAAATCCCTTTCATATTTTCATTTTTTTTTATAATTTTAGCTAAATTTTAGGGATTGCTGGAGCCCAGAGCTTTCAGTTTCTAGCAGACTTGGCTTAAATGTCCTCGCAGTTTACATGCCAAACTCTCCCTCCCCCTCAATGTTGCGATAAGAGCTGATGCTGTACACCCTCTTTCCTATCCTAGGCCATTATTAGCACATGAATTTCCACCTTCTCCTCTGCTTGAAATCCAAGAATTTATACTAGAAAAAAATTCCAACCCCATCCTACAACCCTTATTTGTTATTTAATCTCAACAGAGCTATTTGCCAAGAACTTTTTTTCCCTTTTCTAATGTCTTCAGGCCAACCTTAGTTTTCAGCTTGCAGAGCCTGCTTTGATTTTATGACCAGGAGCTGCTCCAAAGACATCATTCATTCCAGTGCCTATTGCACCTCTTAGCCTCAGGAGCTTCCAGCTTCTTTCCTTTGCTGTCTTCTGATGGTGCCTTACTCAGTGGAGAACAGTTTCTCACAAAACTCATAAAGACCTCAGACCTTTTGCACTGAAAACCTTAGTACTTTTGTTCCTTGCATGGTGACATCTGTCTTTCACATATGACCTGATCTTTTTCCTGTTATGTTTGATCACAAAATTCTCTTGTATTTAGAAGTAGACAGTATTTACACTTGGTGAACATTGAAAGCAATGCACTGTGATAAAACATTTAGACTTGAAAAAAACCCCACCTCATTGGAGGTTATTTTAACAATATAAACAATAGGAACAAACCGCCCTCCCCCTCCCTCCCTCCCCCAATTGTTTAAGCATAAGGCTTCATATTTGTTCTCAAGTTCAATGGCTCCTGAATAAGCCTAAGGCCACAATTCAAAGATTTTAGGTATTGGGCTGCCCAAAAATTAAGGATCTGGTCCCAGTAAGATCATTCAAAGAGTGAGTCGGGCATCTTTGCTCTAAGCACTACTAATGGCTTTAAGTCTGAGATCTAAAGACTTCCCAGGGATAATGTACAGGGACTGGCGAGAGTTTCAAGCCTCAAAAGGATAATAGAGTAATAATACACTGGGCAAGTTACTCAAAAACTATAGAAACAGCCTGAGAGGGCGCTGAGCTCTGTCCTTTTCCTGAAGCTCTGAATCCAAGGTTTATCTCCCCATGGGTCCATACACCCACCGAGACTTTTGAAGGAGATCCATCAGGGAGAAGGGTAAGCTGCCTAGATAAATCTATGACCTGATTCTTTATCTGCCATCAGATCTTCATCTCCCCTTCTTCCTGCCTAAGTTTTTTTTTTACAGCAAAGAGGAGTGGATTATCACTGGGCACAGATGCAGCCTTTGAAGTCAGCTCCCTATTCTCACATTCTCAGCCTTCTTCTACAGGCTGTGGGTAGACTCCTAAATTCTCTATATTTGCAGAAGTGCCTGTGTCTAACCATCGCTGTGAAATAATATATGTAAACTTTTAAGGTATCCTATTAGCTGTAGAGGAAGCCAATTTGCTTCATTACAAATTTTTGGATCACCCCAGTAGAGACAAATGAGTAGAGCCTCATTTTTAGGCACTGAGATAGCACAGCTAGGAAGGTCAAATTGATGTGTCTGAACTTTCTATCCTTTGATTATATGAGGAATTGTGATTTTGTTCTTCAGGTCCTATTGTGATAATCATGTCAATAATTCTGATTAGATGGTCCCTTTTCAAACATGAAATGTGGAAAGAATTATATGAACTGTATGATGATATGAATTGATATGAACTATGAACTAAGCAGACATTATCGTAATATAAAATATAAACAGGTAGTCCAAAAACTAAGACAATTCAGCAAAAATTTGCCTCTTCTGCTGGTTTTAAATGAGAAGGAGCAATCAAACAGAGCATTCATAATTCCTTCCACAGTAATAATAAATAATGTATCTTCTTCATACCCAAAGTCCATTTTGATACATCTTCCCCATGAAAACAATGCAAGAATAAAGGTCCCACTGGATTCAGCAGTTCTCTTGTCTGCCTTCTCTAAAGCAACAGAACTCCTTGTAGAGAAGGCTGACAGAAAGACAGGAAAAGCATGGATAAAAACAACAATGAAGCCACCCTAATGTCAAGGTAACCCATTATTAATTTTAGAATGAAGACAGATGTACTGCCCTTTTGATAATTTACACAATTTGGGAGGCATTGCAATTTCTTTTTTTTTTTGTGCCTAACAGCACATAAATACTGGGCCTTAAAGGCCACTTCTTTGAGTGCTGACAGTTTTACAAATAGATTTTCTTAACATAAAATAGAACTCACTTAAGAGACCTTGCATGGAGTTATACTTTGGAATGGTAATCTTCATATTAATTGATCTCTCAGTACAGCAGGGATCATGACTCATACTCACATTTACTCTTTGTACTGATGTTAACAGATGAAAAAAATCCTTTCGTGGCCCATTTGCATAACTGTGATTTTGGATAGTAACATTATAAAGTGTGATCTCTAAAAGTAAATCATTTATTATTTGTACTATAACAATAGCTGAAGAATTTAGACCCATCAATCTATGTTTGAAAGATAAAGAGGGCAAAACTCTTTTTTATCATGCTTTTCTTTAGCTTCAGTTTGCCATATTTCCAATCATATTCTATCTTCCTAAGGACTTCCTTTTTTTCTATTACATTAGTGTATTCATAGAGAGCTGATATCATATTGTAGTATGGTATCAGAATTGAAGTAATGAAGTTTGCTATTTATACAAAGCACTACTAATATATTTCCTTCACATTTTAAAGCATCTCAAAACTGCAGAAGGCACTGCCAGTGAAATTTAGTGGGATATGTATCTCCACAAAACATATGTGTCTTAAAATTTTTCTTTGTTATCAGCAATAAGGTTGCCATTAATTTTTGGTCTGCATAATCGACAGAAAATCAAAGGCCTCAGAGTCCCCTTATCTTTGCAGTGAAGTGTGAGCTGTGTACATTGTAGGAATCTTTGGTGTGTGTTCCTTCCCAAAAGCCACATGGTGGAAAGTTCTAGTCATCAGATCGATCAGAAGAGTGCTCCACAGACCAAAACAGAGGAGCACTGGAGGAACTCAGGGAGCTTGCAGGGACAATTAAGATATTTCATCCTTTCCTTTCAGTTTCCTCAGTGAGACTTGCTCCACCAGCCTTGAGATTCTGCTCATTCCACTTTGCAAACCAATGACCTTTAAATCTTTGTCATGCTGACAGACGTTCCTAATGAAAGAGGCAAGTTTTGTTCCAGAGAACTTATGCAGAGCCTCACAAAAGAATGTGGTGCTTCAATTTCATTTTAGGCTTCATTCATTTACTTAACTCTGAGGGGATTCACAAAAAAAAAAACAAAACAAAACAAAACAAAAACAAAAAAACCCCAAACCAAAACAAGCTGCTTATCTGCCAGAGTACTTGAGCATGCACAGGCACCTAAAGTTCTCAGCACAAAGCTTAAGTAGGTACTTAAAGTTTTGCTACTGTGCATGCTGAGATAGGCCACCAAGCTGGCTGAGCTGCATGAGTCAGTGCCTAAGGCTGGCAGGAATTCACAGCTTAGGCATCCCTCTACCGAAGTCCCCTGAGGTCTGGTCTGGTAAACTTCACAGTACACCTAATACATCCTGACAGCATGAAGGTCACACCGAAGCACAGGAGCCACAGTTATTTCTATTCAAAAGAAGTGATTATTTTGGGTTCCTTTCCTTTCCAGAACTGCTCAGTCTTTTAAAGTGCTTACCAAAGAAGGGAGCTGAGCTAATTCAGTGATGGTCACTGATATACACTGCAATTTCTGTCCAGTTTCAGGGATTTTGTGTGCTTTGGAATTAAAGAAATGGACAGATTGATCCAGTCCTATCTGGCAAAAAGGAAAAATTGAAAAATATTCTCCAGTCCAAGCTGTAAGTTCATAAAAGTCATTTAATTTTCTGGCATTTCTATACAACTCAGGTTACCTATTAGGAAGTCATGTTTAGGAACATAATCCTCCCCAGTCTGTGTAGGCATACTCATGCCTAAATCTGTAAATTCCTTAACACAGTGAACAGGTGTTGATTAAACCATACCTGTAACTATAGGCTCTTCAACACTCAAGGGACAATTCCTAATAGGATTTCTGAATCTGAACCTTCATGTCTGTTTCTGCAAAAAGTGGGAACAAAGATTGTGGTTGATACATATCCTCAAGGAGTCTTTGCTTGCAATGGGGGTGTGATTTCATGGCATTTTTTCTTTAAATATTATATCTGCAGTACTCAAGTCGCATAACACTGGGTCACTCAAAGAGGTTCAATATCTCCTTCCCAATTAAAGACAAAATATCTGTGAGATTAGACTTTGGTGAAGTTAGTTTTTTGGTGAACTAAATGCAAGTTATGATCACTGGACTGACCCTACTACACCCAGAAATGTATAATTATTTTCATTGGAAGGAGTCTGAAGTCCTAATGTGCACAATGACCTGTGAAGTTTATACTTTGCTTCCACTGAATTGCTTGAAACCTGGTTCTGCAGTGATATCTTCTAACCGTGCACAACTCTGTGCTGAGACTACCATAGCAGTCGTACATCACTGAACATTCATGCTTGGACAACACAAGAGTCAGCTGAGTTTGCAATCTCAGCTGAGCTGAAATGATTATTATGTGGATTTAAACATATGGAATCATACAGTCTCACTCTATTAGATGTCTTCTGCAGTGTATTTCTACCTGTTAATTGTTTTAGTACTCTCTAAATTTCATCATTTACCATATGTATTTTTTATTTATTTGGTGGTGCAGCTAACCCAACAGTAATTTTCATTTTTATCTAAAACCTTTTCTCAGGATATCTTGTACTAACTTTTCACAGTCTTACTTTGTGAAGTAGATGAGAGCCGTATTTGCTCCTGCACGCTGTCTACCTTTTAATTTAGCTTCCTCTAGGACAGCATTAGCAAACAACAAGCAGAGCCACAAAGACTAACAGCTATTAAAAACTTTGTCTAACTGGAATTGTCACAAGTATAGAAAATAGTTTGAAGAAATTCTTTGCCTACTGTCAGTACTTTCCCTAGAAAGGCAGGATTCCTGTGTAAGATTTTCTTGGACATTGTTTACAATGAGAACAAAGAGTACCAGATATGATTTGCTTTAGAAACTACTGAATACTGAGTATAATCCTCTCCCCCCTTCCCAGGCTGCAAGTAGTTCAGATGCAGGTCAGGCAATACACAACAACATCTTTCAAACCACTCAGCATTATTACCCACAACTCAGCTGCTTGTTCATCAGCCAGTCCTTTACTGTCTGCAAACAACTTATCTGAGGTCTACGGGAAAAATATTAATTTTTTTCCAGGATATGATGAAAGTGTCTTATTCACTGTTCTGTTTTTTTGAGATTTCAATTCCTAGTTGTTACACTGCTTTATATGAGGTCAGTAAGAACTGGAACATCACAGAACACATATTCTTAAAGCTGCATAATAAATTTGCATGTAGGTAATTTTGATCCCCAGGTATGCAGTGAGACCTGGCTAAAGGACTTAAGAAGGTATAGCTTTTAAAATGTCACCCACTTACTTACTCCATATATACAGTCTTTGGATTTGCCCTTTTGCTGCCAGTAACTTGATTTTACTTGTCAAATGTTAGTCCAGCTTACATTTCTTTTAATGTATCAACCACATTAAAAAGGAAAATATATTTTTAAAACTTCACAGTAGTGAAGTTCAGTGACTTCAACAGTCATTCTTAACACAATGTCTCTCTTTCTCCAAGGAGTGTGAGAGCTGGAGGGACTCCTGAATATTCCCCACGTATTCCAAACACAGACTGATAAATTTCACTTGTAGAGAAAGCACTCAGGGAAAAACATTTAAAAATATAATCCACGGGCATTAGAAAGATGTATTTCCTGTGAGGTAAGGCTTCATCTTCCTAAGTTTTGACTTAAGAAAGATATCTTTCTCTCTGGAGAGTGGCAGATCAGCTAGGAAAATGTTGTTGTTTTATTGTTCTCTGCCTCCCTCTGTTTAATGATTATCATGATGTTCTGGTATTTGGTGTAATGTATAATTATTTTTTTTATGAGCCATAGAGACAGTTTCACATATCACACTTTTATTTTAAAAAATTAAAAGAAAAAATAAAAAGGAAGAGAGAAATAGAAGACACTAATTGGAAGGGGCAGTTTGCAAAGTGTTTGGGAGATGGCCAAAAACTAAATCTCCAAAAGTTGTCCAGCTGGTCCCAGGTCTTTATACAAAGGGCCATCCTGGGTCTTGTCTCCACTATGTTCTGGGAATAGGTAAGGATTTGGGGTATTACCATTCTTTTTTGTTCTCCCTGAGCTCCTGAAAACAAAATGAATGAACAGATTTTTTAAAATGGTGTTTCTTCCACTACAGTTTCGATGCAGACTTCTCAGGTTTAGCACAGCTTAAATCAGTGATTTGGGATTGGTCCATTTCAAACAGGAGTGGTGCTGGCCCACAAAATACTGCTCAATTCTGCACGCTCTGGCTGCAAGTCACATTCAGAGACAGAGAAACTGGTCAAGTGGCCTTATTTGCTCCAGCAGTTCTACACAGTGAAAGGCCCTTGAAAAAAAAAAACAACATAAAACCAGCTGTCAAGCTGCTGCTATTTATCTTGGGTGACCACAAAAATGAGTGGTCTGGAAACAGGAGGGAGAGCTTACGGTCAGGCTGGCCATACATCTTTTCCCTGTGGGCTCGGTGGAAGGCGCCTTTTGCTATTTTCTGTTCTGCTGAAGAAATACACAAAAACAAGGGATGGGTGGGTGTTCCATGACTGTGCCTTTGGATAAATTCTTACGCAATCACATGATGCAATTGCAGGCAGTTAAATCGAGTTTGGGGCATGATTATTATACTGGTGTGCCATCAGCAGTCAAAGCCCACTCCTAGGTCTGGATTCTGCTTCAGTTTATCAACTACCTTCAAAAATGCTTATGATAACTCTGGTCTGCTTCTCCATTATCATGTGGATGGAAGGACATTCACAGTCTGATGCAGAGAATTTTTTGCACCAAACTGGATTATTTCCCCACTCCCAAAGGCAGCTTTCATCATAACTTTCAGCAGAGGATCTGCCTGGATAAGGAATAAGAGCATGGTCAGGAAAAATGATGTGGAAGTGATGGGAATCAGCAGGGTTTCAGGGAGGGGCATGTTACAAAACTGAGACTAGGCACATTTATAGGGGAAAGTAGAAGGAAGCTCAGAGAAGGTTTTCAAGAAGGCAAAAGAAGTTGTGATAAGAAGCTGCTCACACAGACTGAACAACAGTTGTCAAGATAAAAGCACAAATGTGAGAATATGTGTAAAACAACATTCCAAACTGCCTAAAAGCACATTTAGTCCTATGCTAATCCTGTTAAAAGGAAACAATCATCAGTCAGATTAAATAGTAACCAAGTAATTTGCTGGCCACCAGCTTTTCCTGATGGAAGGGACTGTGCCAGTGTGTGTGTGCACACGTGTGTGTGATTGTCGCTTTTAGGCATTGGCTCTGGAAGGGTATTTAGAAATGTGTGGGTGTATATCAACATTTGTACATGTCTAGAATTGTGTTATTGGCCTTGATCTTAAATGTATAGTTCCTGACCTGCCATTAATAAATCAATAAAAAACTTTGATCATAATTTGTTTCAAACAATGTGAACTGGGAAAGTTTTTCCCTGAGACAGAGTAGGACCAGCAGCAGACGTGAGAGAGTTAGAAGATAAACTGAATAGACAACAAGAACAGGTTTGGCAAGAAAACTGAGAAAAGAATCAGGAAGGACAAGGCATACTGGAGGGAGGAGGTGGATAGAAGGTAAAAGGTGTTTGGGGGTGATGTAAAAGATTGTGCAACATTTTTCCTCAATCTCAAATAAAATCTATGATTCCCAAGACTCATATCTTCTGTCTAAGAAAACATGTATTTCATCCCATTTTGGTGTTGGTCCAGGAGGAAAACATCCTGCTTCTGCTGCTGTCCTTTACTTAGTTAATGCATGGAGAAGAGAAACACTTAAGGTCCCAATTCTGTTCGTGCATGAAGTAGGTGACAACGACCATGCCACTGATTTGGTTTTGCTTCTACCACAGTCACACACCATTTTCTCTCAGAAAAACATGATCATGACTGTGAATTTAAGATGCCAAAAATTAGAAATGGACAGAATCCAGGTTAGCAGTATGACCTTAATTTGGCCACCTTTTTAATATGGAATGTAGTTTTTAATTACAGGATCACACATTCAGTTCTCTCAAGACTAATCCTACTTAGTGCATCAAAAGGACTTAATTAGCAGCTGTTCAATATTTTTCTTAGCCTCATTGTTCAGTATGTTGCCCTGGGTCTTATTCAAAAAAACACTGTTCAAGCCCTGCTCTGAAAACAAAATTATTAATTTCCTCTGGGGCTTCTCTGTGGTGCTCATCACCCCAGAATCTGAGTGCTTTGCAGACAATTAATCCATCATCGTAAAAACCATGTGAAATTTGAGGGCATTATCTCCATTTAGGAGATAGAGATCTGAGATACAGACAAACCACAGGTATTGGGTGTCCAATGTGAAATACTTCAGTCTGTTAAAATGGTATTTTAGCGTTACAGAAGAGCTTACATATTTATAGTTTAGTTCTCATGGACTTTGCCAGAAACTGAACCTTTCAACATTTTGCAGAGAAGACATAGAGGTACAGACTAGGCAGTCAAAAATGAAGAACATATCAGAGTCTCAAATCATTGCATACGGAGTTCTCAGAAGGGACAGGTATAGAACTAATTTTCTCAGGAAAACTAAGTCATATTTCTGTTCCTACAGTTCCCTGCCTCAGCCACTATCCATCTGTCAGCTCTGAAACAAACAAGGAAAAGGGATTTATATTAAAAAAAAAAAAATAAACACCATTCTTTCACTTCTTTATTGGGGTATCTTTGTGTTAGCTGAGGCAAAAGTCCTGTAGAGGAAATATTAATTGATCTTTGGTTAAAAATTTTTTTGTAATATTCAGCGACAGGGTCACAGGGATGCGTAAGGGCTGGGGGATAGAATGTCAAAGGAGGTGTTCTGTCATTTGCAAATTTTAGACATTTTGATTGTATTTCCTTATATAAACTAATGTATGAATGAGTATATGGCCATATGCAATATAAAGTAGAAGCTTTTTGATTTACCAACACTGAAGGATATGAAATGTAACAAGGAAAAAGTCACTACCAACTTCTTACTCTTTGGAGATAGAGAAAAGCTTTTGAGAATTTTGTATTTGATAAGCAGTAATATGCAAAGCTAAAGATCCATTTTCTATTGCTTTCAGGCACAATTAATCTTGAGCAGCCTGGACAGGCAGCTCTTTTGGATTACAGAACTGTCAGAAAAATATGAAAGCTCCACAAATTTCTTGCTAAGGCTCTCAGTACTTTTCCAGCTGTGTACTCACTAAGAACATCAGCAAACTTTCTAGCCTTGAATTTGATTAAATTAGTCCCCACATATATACCAGGAAAGTATACAATTTCTGTTTCCAGCTAAACAATATAAACCTGCTCTGTTTTACTACGTCTTCTCAGTAATTGTTAAAAATAATAATTAAGGACTGTAGAGAAGTTACCCCACTTTTCTAATGCAGTGTATAGGTCACCTAAGATAATTAAATTATAATAAGATAGTTGTTGTTTTGAGTATCTGCCTTTTCCCAAGGTGTCTTGTATGTTGACAAGCCTCAGTTTATTCATCCTTTGACACAGGAATTTTCTTCTCCAAAGTCTGTAGGAGAGATCTAATGTGATTTCTTCATCCAGTGGCCTAACTCATCTAATTAATTTGTCAGCAATGAATTTAATATCAGTTCACTGAAACAACTCTTAAAGGGAATGGAAACATCTATGAAGGAATTCAGTTCTCAAGTCTTTAGAGAAATTTGTAGAATTGAGGGAGCAGAAATCACTAAATATTCAATTCCTGTCTGTCTTCTCTAGCACATGCACAAGTTTCCTCATACACTGCTTACAAAGGTCTTTCAAAATGAGGCTCCAGGGAGAGCACAGCCTTGTCCTCTCCAGGAGGGTAAAAAGCAGTCCCCTTACTACCCCGAGTACTTCCTCAGAGTGTAAAATTGGTCCTGAGTAGGGAATACCTTGTGTCCAGGTGTGCCAAAGCAAGCAGTGGGAAGGCGATTGCTTGTCCTAAGTAGAGACGTTCCTTGGACCCAGCAATGTCCACAGACTGAACGACATCAGCTTGAACAACACCGGGATGGTTGAAATGTTCGTTCTCAAACAAAGGAGTGACACCTACACTGAGGCACCATAATAAATAATTTAATTTTCAAAACTGCCAGCTACACACTGTGTCTAAGCCAAGCCAACAGCTGAACTCTGGAAAAGCCCTTCAGACAGGCCCTGCAGCATTTCAACATTTAATTGTTTCATATAACACCAATTATAACTTGGATTTCAGAATTTTGGGCTTTTCTAATAAAAGTTACCTCCAGTGAACTGAAACGGTTACGGCAGAAATTAAGCAAAACATTTAAGTGAAGCTTCCAATTTATTGTCCATGCTTTGGATTTTCATCAAAATTGATGTCCTTGCACAAAATTTCAGAATGTTTTTTCACTTGCTCTCTGAGAATAGTTAATTTAAAAATCTGTTTATCGGTATATAAATTAGGATTATTAATAAAACAGTATTATTTTGCTAGTTTTTTTCCTTATTTAGAACTCCTAAATTCTTTTACTTGAGTTGTTCCTTTGTCTTTTTTTTCCTTGCTTTCACAACAGTGCAGGTCATGTACTTGTCTTAGGCATTCAATATAATAGCTTAAAATATCAAGTAGCTATAATTAATTTTTAAGAAAAATTGTGATGCCTTTTTGTCATTTCTTCAATTAATTATTCACCACTGTTACTAAATAAAAAGCACCCGTGGTGCATTTGCTTGTTTCTCATTCCATTTTGACTCAGTGTTGAGGTGTCTCCGTTGATTAAAAGAACGGCAATCCACTAAGAAAGGCATTAATCTGGTTCATAAGACAGTAGAGAATAATTCTGTGCTCTGCCACAAACACTTTTTGTGTGCTGGGGCTGGTCATTTATCATTCAATCTGATGGCTCCAAGATGAGGATTAAAGCCCGCTCTAGTTCTCTGTTCCTGCTGGACATAGAAACCCTGAATATCCAAACCCTTGGATGTTCAAGGCATGGCATTACAGTGCCCTGATCTCCCTGTAAAGACAGGAGAAGAGTCCTGCCTTGGCACAGTGCTGTGCACACCTCTGTCGCTGTCAGAAAATGTCAGCAGTGCTGCTGGGATTTTGTTCTGCCGTCCCTCTGCATGCGCAGTCCCCAGTGCAGTGTTTATGATTTTGGTTAATCGCTGGTGTTGTGGCTCGTAAATGTGGCAATTAGGCAGAACAGCTCGTGCTGGAGTGTTTGAAAGAGTATGAAGAGTATGAATGGTAGGAATCACTGTTTGCCAAGAGCAGACAAACTGCAAATCCCTTTTTTGTTCCGAGAAGCTGCCAAGCTGGGTCTACTAGCACCTTTCCAGAACTTTCTAGCATCTCCTATTTCTGCTGAAGGTGAGAGAGCTGTGGCTGCTGACCCCCCCACAGTATACACTGTTTTATTGAGCCTTCCTTACAGCTTGTCCATTTTTATATGTGTTGGTAAACCTTTTGGGAACAGGGACATACAGAAGGTTTTCCAGCCTTGTGCTACCACAGTACTGGATCAGGTATCTAATAAATCAATTCAGTAGCAAATGTCCATAACTACTCAGATTTCCCACACCGGTTGACTCTCTCTGCAATTACCTTTGCAAGGGACCCAGATAAATTTGCAAATAGTCTGAACACGTTTTGCAAAGTATATTTCTGAACGTGTGTAAAGTACAAAGAACCCGAAGTGTATTTTTGACTAGTGATTTGGAGAGCTAAAATTAAATCTCAGTCTCTCAGAAGGACCTAGGAGTCACAATCACATAAGCATAACTTAAAATTTACCCTTATTATTACAAATTGTTACTACTTCTAGGGTAATTAATCTCCTCTTTAGCCAGAAATACCAAGCACTCAAGCTAACTCAAAGTGCAGCTGCTCTTAGGCACTTTTTACTAATCAGCAATTTAGCCTTAAAAATATTGTTGGTGATACTGTTCCAGAATTCCATTATATCTGGATTCCATTTATCCAGGGACTTCTACATGCATCTAAAAACTATGACCAGAGTGGCAACAGCAGGTATGGGGTTGATCACTGAATCGTGGAACTTCCATACATGCAGGAAAAAAACCAACGACAAAACAAACCAACCAAACCAGACTGGAGAGTCCAGAAATGTCCAGAAATGTCTGAAACTGATTCTGGCAGTAGCACTGGCTGTGGTGGGCTAGCCTTGGCTGACCAATGTTCACCCACCTGCTCACTCACTCCACTCTCTGGTGTGATGGGAAGAAAACAGAAGGAAGTTGAGAAGACTTGTGAATCAAGATAAGACAGTTTAACAGGGAAAGCAAAAGCTGCACACACAAGCAGAGAAGAGGAATTAATTCAGTGATTCCCATTGTCAGGAAGATGTTTATCCTCTTCCTGCAAAGTTGAGATTAAGCAGATCCAATAGAGAAGATCCAATAGAGATCCCTTTTCCTCACCCTTTTCACTGAGCCTTACTTTTAGAGCATGGCATTAAGGGGTATGGAATATCCCTTTGTCATTTTGGGTCGAGTGTTCCAGCTGTTCCTCCAAACCCCTCATCCACCCCCAGCCTACATTGTGCATAAGGATTGCGCATAAGGAGAGAAGGGCAGAGTGGGAGACAGAGCCTTGTGCTGTGCAAGCACAGTTTGGCAACAGCCAAAGCCTTGGTGTGGTATCAGCCCTGCTCTGGCCACTCAGGCAAAGCACAACCCCTTATGGGCTGCAATGAAGAAAATTCACTCCATCCCAGCCAGAGCCAGTACCCTTACAGAAGGTCTAATAAACCCTCTTCTAACTAGACACGACATTATTTACATTGAAGCCTGGATCATACTAAAAGACTTGTTTGCTATTCCCTTTTGGTTTGGAGACATTTATAAATGTCAAATTTTGTTTGTAGGGACTGACCCTGTGGTGCACTGAGATGCTTCTGTTAGATAAAACTGAGATCTGAAAGTCCCATGCAGAAAGGAACTGCCCGTATTGGAAGGAATAAGTGAGTCAAATATAGAACTTTGCTGCTGCTTTTGCTCATTAGCATGTCTTATTTTACTTCTTTGGCCATAGAAATAAACTGAACCACCAGTCTTTTTTTCTGGCTTAAATGCTACTCATATTTAATACAAAATATCCTGATTTCTGTAAAATATACCATTTCTAAGAATGCTAAGGATAAGAAAGTAATGCATTCTCCATCTGAATAGAGAGAAAGTTTTCAAGATGCAGTGGATGAGTCAGAACAAGAACTAGTGTGAGAAGCTGATACCTGCATCTTGGTGGGTAGGTACCATAGTGAAAGGGTGCTTTTAAATTGCTGCTGGTCTGCAACATGAATCCTTGGTAACAGGAAGAAGATTCTGATAATGAGAAAATTAAAGCTTTAAAGAAAATCGAGAGAGGATCTTTTCATTGACATGACAAAGACCCTTCTTTAGATCTTCTTTGAAAGTGTAGGGGAAAGAACTAAGCAATGATTTATTTGCCCCTTATCTGGATTATTAGGATAAGAACAATTTTATTATTGTTGATGATCTATATTGAGCATATAGAATTGAGAGTTTTATTTTGAATGCTATTTTGTCAAACTAGACACAGGGCAGAGGGTTCTGTGGCTCAGCTCTTTGTCACTGCAATGAAAATCTTACCAAAAAAAGGAACACTAATTACCTATTTTAGATGCTGACATTAAAAGCATTTAAAGAATGCAAAATTTTTTTTAAAACTCTGTCAAAAAAATTTTAAGTGCCTTCTTAACCTTTTCTTCCAAACTAAATGTGATTTGTTCTTCAGCTGATTGCCATGTAGTAAACAACTAAATGGCAGCTACCGAGGGTGTGTACTGACATGCACTAAAGCTATCTTAGAGATCAGTGCTAAAGTATAGCAACAACCAGCAACCAACCAAAAAAGACATGCAGAAGGTCCAATAAAACTAAAGGGAAATCCAGCATATCGCATAGACAAGAACCCAGAACTAGTGGAAGAAGCAGCTATCAAAACCCTAGAAAGAAAATCCCATCTGTATCTAAGAAGAAATTTTGGCTGGTTGCTTTTCTGGGGACCCACTGGGAAAAAGGGGAAGCATTAAATTTCCTGCACCACTCTCCTCCCACTTATTTTAATAAGGAGCTGATCCCAGTCAATGAACCCATGCTTATATTTCATATTTAGGACTGATTTCATGTGTAGGAATAATCCCTCATGGGATTCCCATGATCCTGAGAGTGTTGCACTGGAGTGTCTGAGAGCTGACTATAACCAGGAGCAGAGCAAGCTGACCTGGGCTGTGTCTTACTCTACTTTCAAATATACGAAGCTAAGAAGAAATGATAAGACCAAAATCTCTATGGTCCCAATGTTTCCCTACAGGTTAACCTCTGCCTTTATCTGTATCAGAGTCTACCCCAGCACTATACCAGGCACTTCAGCATAGTTTAGAAGGCCTCAGGTCTCAGGCCTGGGCAGAAGATGTTTATCCCCCTCCAGGAACCCACCTGCAGAGCCATTTCAGAAGCCCGGCCTTTCTTGTTCAGCACACCTCGTGTTGCAATGTGGAGAAAATGCCGTGCTCCCCCAGCCTGGGGCAGGGTGCCAGTCAGGGATGTGCCTATGTATCACTATCGATCACTACAGGAGAGGCCAGGAGAGGCAATGTCCAGCCCGCTGTTTCTCTGTAATGTCCGTGGTGGGCGAGGGTGAGAGGCTGAGCATGGAAACTGAACCGACAGAGCCCTGGCTCACAGGCAGGAAAGCTCCAAACCGAGCTGGAAGGGTAACAGAGCAGCTTTGTATAGCTGAAAAGAGCTGGAAAGACATCATTTAAGGTTCAGCATATAACCAGCTCTGAAAAAGAGAGCTTAGAGAGGAATATTACAAGTAGGGCAAGGGATCAGGGACACTATTGCTTTCATGTACATACACTCTCACAGTTAATAAACTATCAAGAGAAGACAGATACTAGAGCACAGCAGAAAATAAATGCCATAAGGAGAACATTATTTTTAATGTACGTATCTGCCAATCAAACACCGTACTGGTATTTTCAAAAGGTGACCTGATTGCTTGGCCATTAGCACAGCAGACTGCCTTGTGGGGAAAATGAATCCAAGTCCAGTTGTCGAATATAATAGAAACTTGGCAGGGGAGATCTAATAATGACTGTAACTGTCTTAGGAAAAACAAGGGAGAAAAAAATACAGTCTCCCAGACCATTTTGGGAGATCAGATGATTTTATGTCCTTAGAAAATGAATGCAGGTATCATGTTTATGAATTAGGACAAAAGACAATTGAGACAAAAAGTTAAAAGAAGTATTGATGGGATCGTAGTGTCTTCCAATTTTACTATAGCTCAAACCATCTAGTATCAGTATGTGCCTTTATTTTTCCCATTTTTATTGAACCCTTTGCACTGCTCCTCCATGACTGCAAAGCTCCTAAGTACACTAGGCTGAGGTAAATGTGTCACTGACACAATCAAAATTAGGATTAAAATTGCATTGCACAGTCTACGTGCAAAAGATTTAAGTTGCTTTCTGATTTTAACAAAGTTGTGCTCTAGTCTTTATTTTTATATGGCAGATGATAACATTAAGGGTTGATGAAGAGCAATGCCCCATATACCAGAATAATGCCTGCATTAATTACATGAGGAACAAATATATTAATTTCAAAGTAAAGGCTTCTCAAACTGTACTTTTCTTTATCTTCAAGAGGTTTGTGGGTGGAATATCTTGCTATACATTGCCTAGGTTAGAAGAACATTTTTTACTATGATTAGTTTTCCTAAGTTCTCATTCATGGTTTTAACTCCCATGTCTTGACTGGAAAAAAGACTTCATAATTAATTTCTGATAAGAAAACACCATATGCTAGTGTTACTAATGAAAGGTACAGAAAAGACATTAAAAGTTATTTGCTGCTCAGTTTCATGCAATAAACCAAATTCTACTGTCTGCATTGAATTTAGGGGCTAAATAATATTCCCTAATTAAATTAAAGACCCCTGCATGCCAAAAGAAATGGGAACAGTCAAATAAACCAACTTTTGTTATATTGGCTACATGGGAAAAGTGCTGCTAAAACAAATATATTTAACACATCTCTCCTTTTGCTTTCCCACTTAATGACCCTAGAATTCTTACTACTATAAAATAGATTATGTACCAACCCATATTGTTGGGACATTATCACACTTTTGAAGTTCTTGGCAGGTAGAGAATTATTTTTATAGATAAGATCTTGAATTCAATTGGGACACTGGATTTTTTTAATATAATAGGACAATTATATGGAACTGCTATCTCTATCTCTTGGGCTTTAAGCTCAAGTTTATGTATGAACCCACTGAAATTTTGTGACAAAGTTTTGAGGCAGTTTTGAGTGAACTGGGATGAAAATCAACACAGAAACACCACAGAAAACCTAGATTGTCAAATATAATTCTTTTAGGCTATTTCAGTTTGCAAGCTCCAGAAGGAAAAAGAAATTAAAAATACATATATACATATCTATTAAGCTGTTAAACCACACAGACATCTGCATTTTAACTTCTAGCACAGCAGTAGAGAATAGAGATTTTAGGAAGGTACAGAGGCAGTTTAACCTTTATGAGCACAAGGAAGAACTTTCTAGATAAAACAGAGCTGACAGATTTGCTGGCACAGTTATGATTAGCTATGCATCACCTACCATTCAAACTGACAGAAAGATTTTTATTCAGACTTAGTGAGGGGTTTGGGGTGTTTGCTTGTTAGGTTTCTTTTGTAGGTTTTTTGATTGAGTGTTTGTTGGGTTGGTTGGTTTTGTTGTTGTTGTTTTGGGGTTTATTTAGTGGGTTTGGTTTGGTTTGGTTTGGTTTGGTTTGGTTTGGTTTGGTTTGGTTTGGTTTGGTTTGGTGTAGTTTGCTTTGGTTTGGTTTGCTTTGCTTTGCTTTGGTTTTTCTTTGTTTTGTTTGTTTTGTTTTGTTATTAGCATCTAGACTCATCCTGGAGGCTATCAGAAGCTCTTTACTGCTGCTCCACTTGCTCCACAAAACATCAATCTTTCCTGCTTCAGCAGGTCATCACTGTTCAGCACTGGGTTTATGACAAGGGCTTGATAAACACTTCAGGAGTTTAATAAGCAAGATAAACATTACAGAACTTGTCATATTGAAAAGGAAAAAACAAGTTCCCCCTCTTTATTTTCTTCTGTCAGTGTGGTTTAAAAATTAGACCATCGAGAAATCCAAAAAACATGCAAAAGAGATGGAGAGTTGTACAAGCAATAGCACCAGTAATGCACTGTCAGTGGTGCAGATCAAGTTGTCCAGTGCCAACTTGAGTTATTACAGCAAACTAGACACATATCATTCCCTGGTCGTCTGCTGATTGCAAGAATTGGTCACAATTTACTGCCTCCTCCATGCCACAATCACCATCACTATGACTGCGTGTTTGCAACATGCCATATTACTCTTTTAAAAGATACATTTCCATATGTATTCACCCTCGTTGAAAAACAACATGGCCTTTTGTAGAGGATGAGAAGCAGCAAAAAATGGAAAATGTGAGGCAAACAACGGAAAACATACAGAGAAGCTTGAGAAGAGAAAAAAAGATTGTCTGCATCAGACTTGGACAGCAGCTAAGCAGGGAATCCTTATAGAGCCAGACTCTTCCTGGGCTGTGTATGAGTGCAGAGAGGAAAGGATTAAAATTGAGAACCTAAGCCATGGATTTCACTTGCCCTGAAGAACCAACATCCATGCAGGCGTTGTGAGCTAGGCCCACGAGGGAGATGCAAAGCATTCAGAAGCTGGAGGCTTTTGCAAGTGAGAGAAAAGACACAAAACACAAATTATAGCCTTAGATGTACCCTTTCTTCCCATGAGGATGAAGGGAGCTCTTGTAAGAGGAGGAAATTCTGTAACTTCCGTGAGATAAGGAAGAGAGAAGAAACATAGGTTTAACAGCTGAGAGTTGAAGCAATGAGGTGTTGTGCCTACTCTCTCCATGTCCACGAGAGAGGAGACACAGTGCCACTGGAGTGGGGACGCAGTGCCACTGGAGTGGGGACACAGTGCCACTGGAGTGGGGATACAGTACCCCTGGAGTGGGGACACAGTTCCACTAGAATAGGGACAGAGTTCCGCTGGAGTGGGGATACAGTACCACTGGAATAGGGACACAGTGCCCCTGGAGTGGGGACATAGTACCACTGGAATAGGGACACAGGGCCACTGGAGTGGGGACACAGTGCCACGTGGAAGGAATGGCAGCATTCACGTGACCTTACTGGGGACAAAACTGGCAGGCACCATAAAAGGGAAATTCTGCAGTATTGCTGCATGACTTTTAATTGTGACTCAGAGATTCTGGCACGAGGCCTGCCTGCCTTCTTCCTCCTCCTCCCCACCCCACATAATGAGAAAAATATTATTAGTCTATTAGCTAATAGCTCTCATTATTGCACACAAGTTTTTTTCACTGCATCCCACTGTTTTCATGGGAATTGTACACAGATTCCTCTCTCTCTGCAGCAGCACTTTCCAGGGCAGAAATATGAACATTGCTTAGAATACTCTCAGAAAATTACAGACATTAAAATCAGAGATTCATTGATCATGAAGCTCATTTCTCTGCTAAGGGAGGCTTAGTCCCAAAAGCACATTTTCTAGAGTTTCATACAGAATAATGTTAAAAATACCAGTGGTGAATCATCTTCCAGGTTATCTCAGGTGGCAATTCCTGAGTAGAACACACTTTTGTGTTTTGCTGTGGTCTGTTTTTTGGCAGACTAAATTTCGATTTCTTTGTTTTATTCTTAGCTGTATCTTCCCATAAAAGCATTAAATACTTCTCTTTGCATGCAGCTAACAATCCTCACAATTTTCTCACCCATCAAACCTTGGACACTCACTGTAGGACTCAGGCTGCTCCCCCCTTTCACGCTCTCCCTTGACTGAGCTCTTACTGTGGGGCCATTTGTGGTGCAGCATCAGAACCATAGGAAGCCCTGAACAGGTGACAGGGATGTCCCAGAGCAGGAGGGACACATCCTCTTTTATATGACCCACGTAGCACCATCCCAGGCACTGAACCTGAGCAAATCTGCAAGATTTATCTGAACACAATTTCTTACTTTCCTTAATCGTCACAGACCTAATTTAGTGCCATTAATCCATCTCATAAATCCTCACTCCCCTATAAATTAATTTGTTGTTCTTCACTAAATTCTCTCTAATTGATCAATATCTTTCTAGTTAGCATAGTGCTGAATGCTGCCCAGTACTTCATGAGAAAAGCACTGTTATTGTTTATTGGACCCTTACTTGTGCCTGGCTATTTTTATCAGCTACTATTCTCTTACAAATACTCAGGATTCTTGGCCTTCCACTGGGGAATCATCAAAGCTAGCAGCCCACTGAATTATGCCCATACCCAAATTTTGAACAAACAGGTGCCCTGTATTACAGGCAGGATGAGCAAATAACAGGTGAAGCTTCATGGTGAATACTAAAACCTGCTTATATTGCTGCAGTTATTTTGAGTGTGATGACTGGAAAACCTCTTCTCTGCCCACTCAGAGAGGGCATTCTCTCTTTATTGGCAGGACACAAGAGTGCCAAGTGCCTTCTGATCACTCAGTGCTTCTTTGCTCCTTTAACTTCCATTTTAACTTTCTCCCACCACTTCCTCCAATCACACTTTGTGGTGCTTCCACTATTTAGGATTTCACAGACAAGAAATTCAAGAATGCTGTAAAACAAAATACTAGTTAAAAGACACTGGATTTTTCCCCCTTTATTCCAGTTATATATGTGCTTATAAAGACACTGGGTTTTTTCCCCTTTATTCCAGTTATATGTGTGCTTATAAAAGATCACCTATCTTTGTCACGGGTTTTCTCCTTTTTCTACCTTAAAAACTCCACAATTAATAGAAACACTAAATACCTAAATCTGTGTGGATAGGGAGGATATTGGACATCTGTCAATAATTACTGCCTCTGAACTGGAGTGTGTATTTTACAAATCACAGAAGCTCTCTTCCAGACATTCTTGCTGCTTGCTATAAATAGTTCCTATCTTGTACCACTCAGATTTATTTACCCAGGGGGGAGTGTGCACATGCATACACACATATATATTTATCCATCTATGTATTCATATAAATACATGTGTGTGTGTCTGCATGTGAGTGTGTGTGCAGGTATATTTGAATTTACAGGCATATACTACCCAGGTGTGTGTTACTTCTTCAATTTTTCTGTGCAAATGATTAGAAGTTTTAATTTTTAGTAATTTTCTTACAGCTTCAGGTGCTAAGATTGTGATCTCACTTGAGAAGCTCATTCCTCAGTCACAAAGATAAAGAAAAGCAGATTTCTAATCCTTGTGGTGAAAACCTTGAAGATGTGAAGCAGCCCCAAAGACATGAAGTAAATGAACATCAAAGATGAAAAAGCCCACACATGAAAATAATGAAGCATTTTAAAAATACCAGAGTTTTAAAATTCAATACATTTTTGCCGACTTTTAATTTTTATTAATGCTTGGTTTTCCTTGCTTTCTGATAAGTATCCATGGTGTCCTCCTGAAGCAGAAAGATATTCTCACATGAGGAGCTTCCTTTGTTTCCACAACATACAAAAACAACTGCTATCATCAAATACAATGTAATCCACCTTGGCCTTTCTCCTAATAGACATGGGTTGATGTCTTCTGTGAGTGATATACATGTAAGGCAGTGTAAATTTACCTTGGTGAAATTTATATCTAAGTGAGATGCCAGAAAAATAATTATTTTTTCTCTCTTGGATTAATTAATACTTCAGTTTCCAGTAATATGGCATTTCTGCCATTTGATGAGTGACGCATCTAAAAGTATATTTGGAAAGGTACTCACCAAGCTTTTAAACATCATAAATTAGTTTCCCGTGAACCAGGAATTTCATCAGCTGATGACCTTTAGGTAAATTAAATCATCACCTAAATCTTACTTTCTAACCAGAGTTGTCAAAATGGGACCTAGAGATCAGTCAAGTGAACTAAAAAATGATCTAATCAATGTTTACAGAAATTTTTATCAGTCTAGAAAGTCCTTTCCTTCCACAAACCTCCTTACCTCCAATATTTTTCTATTTAGTTAGAGTATTATACATTTATACCTTTGCATAGAGTAAGCTAGAGAGAAAACATAGAGAAGGAAGGGAACAAATTGCCTGCAATCAATTAACAGTACTGAAAATTGCAAGTAGCACCACAGGGAATTTGAACTTGCTGCTTCAGAGGTTTGGGGAACGTGACAGCGAGATAAATCTTTGCATAGTTTCAAGGGAAATACTGCACAGTTGGACCAAGGTGTGCTGATCCCAATGTTCTGATCTACCCTACATCCCTGGGCCAAAGTCCACGACTGAAGTGCAGATAAAGCTCTGTGTCTCCAGAGACAGCACATGGCTGATGCGTCACCTTCCCACCAAGTGGCACAGCTTTCTCTTACTCATGTAGAAGTATCACCAACACCTTGTTGTGTCAGTGGCTCCTTCACGTGGAATGTGGTGCTGTGACAAAATGTTCCATTCTGTTGTGGTTTAGCAAGGTGCTCCATACCAAGGACATCTGAAGGTACTCTGTGTGCTGGAAGAAGTAATTTACATAATAATGATAACAGCATATGAAGTCTATAGGAGTTTTATTGTTTTTTGCTTTGGAATATTGAGATCTGTGACAGAGCATGAATGCTGAAGCCCTATGGTTTTGGGCGTTGAGAACTGTGGGTGATTAACAGAAAACAGGACAGTGCTCTGTATACTTTATGAGAGAGTTTCAAAAAAATATCACAAATAATCTGGAATTCTGGAATTCATAACCTTTGCAAGGTGAAAAGAGAGTCTGACACAACATATTTCCACATGCTGAACTGGGAGCTGGACCAGAACAGATTAATTAGAAATTAACTAGAGAACACCTGCACTTAGTTATTTATATAATTTTGAGTTCAGCTAAAATCAAGGGCCCAATTTTTGATACTCATATTTTTCAAGTCATAGAATCATAGAATCACTGAAGTTGCAAAAAGGCTGTTAAGATCTTCAAGTCCAACTGTTAACCCAGAACTGCCAAGTCCAGCACTAAACCATGTCCCTAAGTGAAATATCTACATGTATTTTAAATACCTTCAGGGATGGTGACTCAGATTCTTCCCTGGGCTCTTCCTGTTCTAATGCTCGACAACACTTTTGGTGAAGAAATTTTTCCTGAAATCCAATCTAAACCTCCCCTAGCACAACTTGAGGCCATTTTGATTTGTCCTATCGCCTGTTACTTTGGAAAAGATACCACATCCCACCTGCCTAAAACCTCCTTTCAGGTAATTGTAGAGACTGACAAGGTCACACCCAAGTCCCTGTATCTCCAGGCTAGATACCCCCAGCTCCCTCAGTTTCTCCTTAGAAAAGAGGACTGGCCCCAATTCTGAGTCCTGGGGGACACCCCTGGTGTCTGTCCCCAGCTGGATGTGACTCCATTCCTCACCACTCTCCGGGCCTGGCCCCACAGCCAGTGTTTTACCCAGCAAAGAGCACATCCATCCAAGCCATGAGCAGTTGTTTTCTCCACAAGAATGCTGTAGGGAATGTTGTCAAAGTCTTTACTAAACTCCAGGGAACCAAGACCAACCCACAGCCTCTCCCTTATCCACTAAGCAGGTCATCTCACCATGGAAGGAGACCAGGGTCGTCAAGCAGGACCTGCCTTTCATAAACCCATTCACAGCACACAGAATCACACTGATAACACATGAAGTGAAGGAGCAGAATCAGAACATAAGAGCAAAATTTTGTCTAAAAATATTTTAAATGGAAACGAAACTGAACACACTGACTGGGCAGATTTCTCCAGTATCACAAAGAAGAAGGGGTTTTTAATATGCGTATTAAACACTCAAAGCCTCAGAGAAATGCTGACATCAATAACATCGTGACATGTTTTGACAGTTTTTGTAAAAATCAATGCAAAATGCTTGGTGCAGGTTTCCTTTTTTTTAATAGCATTTGTACCATGCTATTTGAGAAAGCATTAGATTGGGAATAGACTGGGAGGTTGACTGGTAGATCTGGGCACAAAAAACATGATTACGAATACATTAACATTTGTGAAACCAATATATTGAATTACCAGGCACAACAGCTTGACATACTAGACCTCAGCAAAAATTAAAACATTAGCAGAAATTAGAGCTACTAGCTTTGGGGAAATAAACATTTTACCTGGTCTACAGATGATACTAAACAAAATTAAATAATGCTGATTTCTTTTTTTAGGTCAATAGCTGGATTTTCAATGTACACTTGGGCTCCCAGAAACAATGTTTTTAGCCCAAAATTCTGTATCAAAAATGTACCCTTAAAATCAGGAAACATCATACACACAGACATAAATTTTCCTTTCTATTTGCGGAATCATCATGCACAAAAGAAACATTCTTTTTACTGCAATTCTGATATTTCTTTTTGGGAAACAAATCATGAAAGCTAAACATTTCAAATTTGTGGCCTTAATTTCCATAGTTAGGAAGGTGTGTATATGTATGTTTAGGTCTAATCTTTCTTGCAAAGAAAACTTTCAAAAGTGCAAGTAGTCACTAATCTACCTGATAACTAAGATTATAACTGCATTTTACTTCCTGTTAAGTGTTCACCTCGGAATGGTTTCAAACTTCAGTGTGATATGCAAACCCTCTGGAATGCCAGTATTTCTCCTTCAGAAGCCAAAGGGAGTGACACATTGCCCACCTCTGCTTCTGGGCAACAACTTCTGGCACAATTTCTGCGTTGGCTCCTCTGCCCGGCTGTCCAGGGCAGGCCACAGGCACTGTGTAGCTCCAGCCAGGCAGTGGCAGGTCCCAAACTCCCAGATAAATGAAGATATTTTTGAGTCAGGCTTTGTTTTCTGGGAACATTGAGTTGATACAGAATGACACAGAATGGCTATGGGTGAAGCTGAACAAGCTATGGCATTTGAAAGAGAGATCTAGAAGGTTTTTCCAGAAATATTCTATTTCTCTTTCTCTCCTTCTTCTATTCTACGCCCATGAGTGGAAGATGCCGTACTGCTGGGATCTTCAAAAGCAAAGGTGCAGCTCCCATTCCTTCTCCTAAAGCCACATTCTTACTTTGATGTTGGAGGCAAAGTTTTGGATGCAGATTTTGAACCATGCTGCCTTTAGCAGGGGGAAGTCAAAGCAGTACAGCAGCACCTCTGTTAAAAACCCTGACTATGACTGCTCGGTGTTTGAAAATGAGCTACACTTCTCTTTGTCTGTCATGGACACATTGATTTTTCTGAATGTGATAGAGTCTATTATTCAGTGTTTTCCCAAGAAATGGGGTGAGAAAAAGGACAGTACCTTTGTGATTTGAAGAGAAAAAGTTCTTCCATCAGGAGCTAGTCATTTTAACATCCTACCTCCCTTGTTAAAGAATGAAGTGAGATGCTGTAATATGCGACCAAAAGGAAAAAGTGAATAAATATATCATTACGAACTCACATGCACACACAGAGATATGAAGATGCCAAGCTGGAGAACAGTTAGCAAGTTGGCATGTTTGTTTATTATAAGTGGTCATTTTAGTAATTCAAATGATGCAACATCAACCGATGCCTTTTAGCGCTGTCACCTCTTCATATCAATCATTTATATACACAAAAAAATTTATAAATAAATAAATAATTATAGGTAAAATAAATCATTTTATATTAATTAAAAATATATATACAAAGTAATGAACCTAGAGTAGAGAGAGAGTTCTGAGTTGTCTGGTCAAGGTCCTAATTTGCCGCCAAAGTTCTCCAAAGTTCTGAACTTGGTTTTTGGAAATGTAAGTCTGATGCATTTGCAGTTACAACAGTTCTTTGCACTTGACCGATACACCATGAATAGGCATAAATAATTAAAACTGAAGTAGAAAATAAATTAGGGGTGAATTTTGTGATATATTTTCTTGAATTTTAAAATTGTAGCTGCTCATTTATAAGCTTAGTAGTAGATCAACCAACTATTACAATAAATTAGGGAGTTTCAGTTAATTAATGGCCACCAGACGTCTTCCATATTGTTTTTCTATACAATAGAAAAATACACAATCATGGAAAAATCAATGCAAACAGATGAATAAGAGCTGAAGAGTTCAGCCAATGCATCCTCCTTGATTCATGCCCGAATTTACAGTATGTTCTTTAAAAATCAAACACAAATTACTGTGATTTATACTGTTCGTTGAACAAAAAAGCAACAGTTGCATGTAATTACATTCTGTTGACACTGCCTATCTAAGTAAGGAGGCATCCATTAAAATATTTACTTTTAACACTGTTAGCTTTTTTGGTCTCTGAAAAAAAGTTCAGTCCAGAATTATTGTCTATGTTTCTTTGGTCTCCATGTCCGTAGATAAGTATAAACCAATTTTTTGTGCTTCCTCAGCAATTTCTTACCTTAAAAGTGAAGAATGAAGGGGGAGTAGCCTGTAGCCTTATTCTTGTTTTCCATTCTGTGCACAAACTTGTGAAAGGATGAAGGCAGTACATCTGTAGAATGAAACTGCTGGTATAGAGGATCAAAGGCAAGTGAGAAACCTACATGCCTCGTTTCAACTGGCTCCAGTTTGATCCTGTGGGCTCATTTCCCATTTGCAGTTAGCACTCATTCGCTGCTTTCCCAGACCAGCTTTTCTCACGTTATTTTCATCCAACTAAATGTCATGTAAGCACTCTGAAACCGCTCAATACTACAAATCACATGAAGGTAAGCATGGCCAGTCAGGATATTAACTTCAGAAGAGTGAGGAACTGAACTAAGATACTCATGTAGTTGCACATCTCCCCATGGAGATCCTATAAATCCATGTTTAGTACAGAATGATTGTGTTCTGAGCAAGTTCCCAGGTGCATAACACCAGATGGGCTGTGTTTAAACAGTCTGAGAATGTGGCAGAGCTGCAGAACCTCCATCCAAAGCAGCCCATGAAGGTTTGGGATTTCTGTTTCTGCTGTGGCTTGTTTCTCAGTGACACTTGTGTGGGTGTACGTGCATGGTCACGTCACAAAGTGGTTGCGAACAGATGAATCGTGATAAACTTACCTAAGATGAAAATCACATTCTACCTTGAGGCTGTTCTGACCCAATCAAGGCTAAAAACACAAGGGAAAGGTCACAGTTTTGCCAGTGTTCTCCAACATTTTGTTCTCAGCACTGCATGTTGCCAGTCACAGCAACTTGGCCAGGTGAGCTGACCTCTCCATTCAGCGTGCCAGAGTGGTTTCTGGCTTTGGTCAGAAGGGAAAAGAGCTTCAGTATGAATGCATAATGTATTCTCACTCAAATGCCTGGGACGAATATCTCCAGCTGTAAGTTCTGAGGGAATTTCCACCTATAGTTCCCTTCACAAACACTGTTGCTGCTTTAGGATCAGAGGATTCCCTCAGGCCACAGGCTCATATATCTTTGCGTGCTTTCTACTTCACCACTTATTTATCAATAAGAAACTTTGTCTACAGATGATGGACATTTGGTTTCAGAAAAAAAACCGACAACAAAGGGTTGTTGTATTTTTTAAGCAAAATGAGACAATTTTCAGTAAAATACTTAAGTTCAAGAGGAAAAATTTTCAGTGTGCTTATTTTAAGTGTTAGCAGCAGCAATTTATCTTTTAGCTTGCAGAGTGAACCCAAAGTTAACCTTTCCTTGGAGGCTGCTCTAAGTCTGTTCAGCTCCTTTGCACTTAATGGGTTCATTTCTGTCGTCTGAATTTTGCTCCAGAAGCAGGTAACAGCTTAAGTAGGTACTGTGTAACTTGTCTAATTGTGGAGGAGGAAAAAAAAAAACCAAAGAGAATTAATTCTCTGGTAAACTATATCCAATTAGAAGAATATTCAAATTCAAATCAAGGGGAAAACTGGGGGAAAAAAATATCTCCCCAATGAAAACATCTACTGAATTTAAAGTGAATCAAGGATTCACCTCAGAGGCAACTTGATATTAAACTATAATCAATGTTGTGTTGTTGAATTTTAGACCAAATTGCAGCAGAGAATTGACCTTTTTTTTTTTCAAAATGGATGTTTACATATTTTGAGCAAATGATACAAAATTATAAAATAAAATTATTGGAGAATGTATACATCTAACTTCACAAGAAAAATCATATTTTCTCCAAGTAAGTAATATGGAGTCCTTCAGTGTGTCTGCCTAACACATGAATTTCTGATAACGTACTGAAGTTTTAATGAAGCTGAAAGTTCCTGGCATGATAATACCTACTGCTTGGCAGGCTTGCAAGAGGGTAAAAGCTGAAGCTTAATGCCCAAATTGATCTCGCCGTGCACTACTGGAGCAGGAACACCCAGAACTGCAGTCATCCTTCCCTCTTCAAATGACTTTCAGATTTCAAAGGCTTGGTTTAAAAAAAAAAAAAAAAAAAAAAAGAAAAGAGGAAAAAAAAATCATGAACTAATATTATCAAGTGATGTTTGTGAAGGATGTAAGAGAATCTGAAAATAACATTGAACACAGAAATTAAATTACCGTTTCAGTTAAAAATATAGCGTATTATACTTGAAATAACCCTCTCCTGGAGATAGCATAGAGCACCACAATTATTACAGCATCGTAATAAAACTACAAAATTACAAGTGAAAACTTCCAAGGAGGACAGGTCAAGTTCAGGTTTTCTTGTTCATATTATATCCTTGGCATGAGGGTGGATTGACTGGAGAAAATCACAGGCTGTACTTTTCATCTTTCTCAGTTTACACAAGAGAGTGGATTGTTTTCTGTCTCACAGCTTTCTTAGGGGTTTACAGTTGGTTTGTTTTCAAACTAGGAAGAAATAAATTTTTCCATTACACTTCAGCAGAAGCCACAGACGGAAAAAAAGATTCAATACTGAAATGTCCACAATTTTAGATTGCAGCATTTCAAGCATCAAATATTACATGGAAATGATGCATATCTATGTGCAGCCATA
Organism: Platysteira castanea; assembly: GCA_013397175.1. Classification (NCBI taxonomy): domain Eukaryota; kingdom Metazoa; phylum Chordata; class Aves; order Passeriformes; genus Platysteira; species Platysteira castanea. The sequence goes on along the minus strand of VYXC01011656.1, from coordinate 585,289 downwards.
ACACAAACACAGGGCTAGGTACTGGAGATGGAGTTATCCACAGCCTGTTTTCTCATAGAAGAGGTGGGGTCTTATTTTCTTCTGGTTATTTTTATTGCAATCTGACGTCCTCAATATCAGTATTAATGTATAGAAAATCGTGGCAGCTGAAGGCAGAGCATTGCACTGATTGTTTATTTCCGTATTTTGGCTATAATGGCTGTAATTGATTGTGCAGGGCGGTAGATTGGGATGATTAAAGAGCAAAACATCTGCTTGAGACGCCTACTTCACCCTAATTTAGACAGAAAGAGGGTTTTTGTCATCCATTTCCATTTTCTAAAATGAACCATGCTATGAACTTCTGTGTCTATAGCATTACCCAAATACAGAACCATAGAATCACAGAGTGGTTTGGGTTGGAAGGGTCCTTTAAAGATCACCTGGTCCAGCCTGGGCAGGGACAGCTATCACTAGGTCAGGTTTTTCAGAGCTCCTTCCAATCTGGCCTTGAACACTTCCATCTACAAATTCTCTGGGCAACCCATTCCAGTGTCTCGGCACTCTCACCTTAAAAATTTCTTCCTCCTGTCCTATCTAAATCTAGCCTCTTTCAGTTTAAAAGCATTATACCTTGTCCTGTTACTACAGACTTTGGTAAATTCTTTCTCCATCTTTCTTATAACCCTCTTTAAGTACTGAAAGGCTGCTATAAGGTCTCCCTCAAGCATTCTCACTCCAAGCTGAATAACCCCAACTCTCAGCTTTTCTTCCTAGGAGAGGTGTTCCATCCCTCTGGCCATTTTTTGGCCCTCCTCTGGACCCTCTCTAACATTTCCATGTCTTGTTCCTGATGGGGACACCAGAGCTGGAGCCAGCACTCCAGGTGGGCACCTCACAGGAACAGAGTAGGGGTAGGAAATCACCTCCCTTAACCTGCTGATCACGGTATATCTGAGCTGCAGTGACTGAGACCTAGGAACAACAAATCATGAAACCAAGCAAATTTGAACATACAGAGGCATGGGCATAGAAAATGGCAGAGGAAATAGAAAACACACTGGGGGACTGAACTAGATTTTTTCCATTCCGAATAATGATTCCATACACACCAGTTTTAAGCATTACTGTAAACTGAGTTATTTCACTTCCATTCCTCACCTTCAGATAGATTCAGCCAGTTTTCAATCTACAAAATTGAGTCTTCATTTAGCTTTAAGAATATTTGTTTTCAGGGCTCATATATATATATATGGGAGAAAACAGTATTTTTCATATTTTTTACAGACTGTCTCCAAGATAGCACATCTGTTTGCTCTGCTAGCTACATTCTTGCTGCTTCATATTTTCACTGGGAAAAAAGAAAAATATAATCAGTCACCCATTAATTAAGTTCATCTCATTAAGGGATAAACTAGCATCAGCCATTTCCCATTTATCACCACTTCTGATATCTTGCTAATCATTTGTTCTTCTCTGGCCCAGCAGTGATCACTACTAGCATGGCAGAGGGAAGACTAAGACTGAGTTTGACTCTCCACACCCATGAAAATGAGGTTGCAACTGCTCTGACACATATACCAGTTCTTCTTCAAATGCTAAAAAATCCGGCCACAAACAGTATTTCCCCATTATTCTACCAAATAAATGGAGGAAGATATCAAAAAGACTCGTGCATATAAATAGACTACAGTTTTCATGTCAGCATGGTATTTTGTCTCATTTAATTAAAGTCATGCTTGTATTCAATCCGCCACAGCAGAATTCTGTGCCTGCCCTCTGCCCTCAGGCTGCAGATTAAGAAAACAGTAACTCTGGTCTCATCTGCAGGTGGCCTGTTCAAATTCTTTTCTCTTTGCCAAAACCAAAAATCCCAGATAGATGGAACAGCTATTTAATGCAATAGGAAAGAGCAGAATGGGCAGGGTTGTATCTCCTGGATCTTGTGTCTGATTGGCATAAGCTCTGTTCATAAAATTGGCAGGGGAGCAGCCCCTCAGAGTATGCGGTTTAAAAGAAAGTGGTTGGTCCCCTGCAGCAGTTATAAACAAAACTGAGAGGAAAAATAGATCTTTAAAGGTTACTATTCTATCAGTCACTGTCTTGGAGCCCTGCACTGGCTTCTGGTTTTTATATTTTAGAATTTTAAGTCATGGTAGGGCACTGAAAACTTCCAGAAAAGTATGATTCATTATTTCTGTCTAAATAAGTAGCTATGAATGTAGCCAAGGTCATGGTCAATACAATCAATTGCCCAAGTGAAAAGCATCATGTTTTAATATAAAAAATAAAATATCCAGGTTTACTTGAGCCTACTGTGAAAATGTAGACTCAACAACACTTTGCAAAACCCAAAGAACTAGAGCCCTAGAGAGCCAAGATCAAGCCTATGGGATCATAAGTATTGAATACAGTTTTGAGTTTTTCAGAATGGATTAAACTTTCCCCTTACAATATGTCCTTCCCCATTAGAGCAGGTTTGCACAGAGCTCCATCTGAGGGAGCTTCCTCATTACTGGCTTTCTCTGAGCTGCTCCTTTGCTATTTGGAACAGGGATGTCAGCAGGTGGACACTACCTCTTAGATGTCAATCTGAATATTTCCAAGAATAAGTCTGAAAGGTCTATTTCAGGGTCTTCTTATTAGGCTTCAAGTGAGAGAGTTTCATTGGATGAAACAGGCAGTGCTGCTTCTGTAGAGCTGGAGGCATCACTGGCCATACAATGGCCTGCAGCTACTTCTGCTTTCCTCGGAACCTGAAGAGTAAAATAACACCGGTAAAACCTTAGAAGGGAGGCTTATTTCATAACACTTGGCAAGGGGACACAGGACCAGACGTCATGCTTTCCACTGCATGAAAAAATTCAGCAGCTGCTGAAGGCTGAAGAAAAGCATTGTTTGATTCAAAGAAGCTCGCTGTCACTCTGGATCTAAAAGCTTGAGGCAAATCATCTCTGTGTCAAAAAACAAGAGCACTATTAATATGGAGACAGTTGTCAGTAACTTAAGTTTGTACTTCCTGTCTAAAAACCTTATCCATCTCTTCCTTTGAACTTTTTTTGCATCACATATAGTGTGTTCCCTCAAAACCCCACAGGCAAGTCTCCCCACCAGCTCTATGTTTTGAAGCACCAGGGATGTTAATTGGTACATGGCATCACATTTATTTTATGGTTTCTAGACACACTATGCATGGGCAGACAACGTGTCAGGATTTCAGATACCACACAGGATGACAAGTGTAAGCCTGCTATCAATAGAGTTGTGTTACTGTGGGCTATCCCTGGCAGCTGGCTCAGGGAGCCTTGAGGCCCACTCCACACGGCTGTGATCAGAGGGTGAGCTGGCACTGCAGTTCTGGCCCAGGTTCACTTAAATGTACAGCTCTTAGTGATAGCAGAAGTTGTGATTTCAAGTTTGGCAGGGAAAGAGCATTAATATTGATCTGGTATCCATGCAACCGAAGTACATGGGACTGGTATGAAAACGAACGATTAGTTTTTCAGAGATGGCACTAAAATGGAGACAGTGATAATGATGCAAATAAAATGCTTCCAAAGTCGGGCTGAATGTGGCTTTGCTAGAAGAGCAGTGTTCCTCTGCTTTTCTTGCATCTAAATGAACACCAGTTCTGAATCTCATCCTGCAGTCTTTAGATTCTACATGGATATAAAGAGATTGTGTATGACATAAAATATTTTCCTTTTTTAAATTCAGGCTTCTCTGCACTGCTATTTCTAAACTGTGGGGTTTTTTCCCCTCTGCAGTTGAGGCATTGCGTATATGAGTGGAGAGGGCACAGTTTAGTGCCTCTCTCCCCACTGGAACAGCACAGCACTGAGCTGTCCCCTACGAGCAGCATCTCACAGGGAGCTGTGATGTGAGCTAAGCCCAGGAGGGCAAGCAAATGAAGATGACAAGGGAAAGCACAGAGAGAAAAAACAATAGTAAAATCTTCTCTGTACTTTTCTTCATATTTTTTTCATGTTATTTACTGGCATTAAAAGCCTACAAAATCCAGGAGGCAATGGGATGTTTGGCAGAATGGTTTGCAGAGTACACCAGACCAGTCAGAACTACAATGAAGGCAAGTGAAGCACTGGCTCTACTGAGTCAAGGGTAACTTCTCCCCTTACTTTCAGCAGGGTCCAAACTACCCCACGTATTGTCAGATTAAGCTACTTGTTAGGATTTCAGTTGGATTCAAGTGGTTTACTTATTTCATTTGTTGAGGTTAGAAATACTGCTGGAGAAAAAACAATTTCTGGGAAACATGTGGAACAAACTCCAACACCCTGTGCATTAGATTGCATTCTGGGAGCTACACCAAGTATGGATTATACCTCTACACCAGAAAAGGTTCCCATCTCTTTTTGTGCTGGGGTAGTCAAAGCGAGCTGCAAATTACAACCACCCCCCTTCCCTGTTTTCCACTTTGCCTCCTGGACCTTCATGCGTGGATTCATCTCCACTGGCCAAAGGAACAGAGCAAGGAAATTATGAAAATCTTTTTCCCTGTCCAGCCACATGCTCTGTTTCCAAGCAGGCTGCATAAAAACAACATCTCTGTCAGGCATCAGTGGCAAGGAACAGCCAAGCCCTTTGACCTTGAATTCCAGACTTTTCAGCTCCTGATTTTTAATTCTAGTTCTACTTCCCTTGTAGCTGTGGTATCAAAAGACTGTAAAAATTTGAACTCAAGGATTTTGAGTTAATACCTATTACTTAAGAGGGAATAATTAATACTATTCAATTTGAATTTTCCTTTCATTTTTTCCGTGTGAAAAAATTTGAAAATAGCTAAATAATTCTCACCATTTCCAGCTTTTGATTTACTTAAATTGGTATTTACAGTTTACTAAAACAGTAGCTACTTGAAGTGACAGAATTTTGTCCATACTTGCTGTTGCTACCCTATTATTTATTTTAGACTAATATGAAGTGTGAGAGCTGTTAATGCATTTTCCCCATTAAATACTTGCAGATTTTTCTTTTATTTTAATTCAGTAGTCTTGCTTTCGTTCAAATTTTTTCTTGAACTTGGTGAAAATTGCCATAAATCTAAAACCCAGGAGAAGTCAGGCAAGCTGTCTCAGTATCCTTCAACACTTTTAGAGTTGTCTTTCTTACTGAAATACAGGATAAGATAGTGATACTTGACGTGTTATTTTAAGGGTAACAACTTGAAATTCTGAATAGGCATGACAAAATATGAAGAAAACTCTTCTGATTTGTTCCAGAAAAATGTATTTTCCTTGAATGCTGTATTCACAGCAGTATTTTTGTGACCTCTACACATAAAAAGAGTTGACTCTGAAACCACTATGATTTCCTGTATTTATTTCATAGAATGGCCTTGTGCAGCATGTAGAAAAAGACTATTTGCTGTTTTTCACATGGCAGTTATTTTCTAGTACTGGAAGAAGCATAATAACAGAGCTATTGGAAATCGATATTTTGATTTTTTTTTTTTTTTTTTTTTTTCCTTTTAACAAACAATAACTACCAAATTTGAATAAGTGAATGATTCTGGCTTTCATTGTTTTTTTTCCCCTTCCTGAGCTACCTCTCAATAATATGAAAGAGGCAGTACCTCAAAAATGGCAATTAAAATAAAAAATCAGTGGATGAAATTTAGAGCTTCATTCTAAAAATTAAAAAAGAATTGTCTGTCTGTTGTCATATTGCAATGCAATAAAACATTATGATATTCAAGAAGGTGCTTTCTGGTGAGGAAAAATAATGCATAAGTGCAGAAAAAGGGGAAATTTCTTCTAGCAATGACTTAACAGCACTGGAACATCTGATGTTAATATCCCAAACTCCCTCCAGATAACTAACTGGGGAAACAATTGCTCTGAATTCAAATCAGTTAATGAAGGAGAAAAAAGCTAACAGCAACCATGGAGTTTCTGGGCAGCCTATGGAGGTTACCAGGAGATTGTCCAATTCTGACTGTGTCACCTGATGCAGTAAAAACTTAGAAATGAAAACTATCAGACCATCTACAGAATCTGCCAGCATGTCTATTATAACACTGATAACTAATGTTAGACCAGGATACTTGTCCTTCATGTTTTCAATTAATCTCTCTTTCTTCTGCCTGTAAACTAAATAAGTAATTTGGCCTCCACAGTGATGAAGGCAATGGGATTAGGGGCTAAAAAGTAGAGAAAATAGACTTATGAAAGGAGTAGTTGAAACTATGGCTCATAAATTAAAAAATCATCTCCAAAAACATTTCCTTTAGGTACTTTCTTAGAATCCATTGGCGCATCCAAAGCTGTAGACTTTATCAACTGCAATAGCATGTTGCCTGCAATGGTGCTAATCTTGCCTAACTACTAATTTCTCCAGGCAGTCTGAATATGTGTGTGTTTAAAGGTATTACTTAAAAAAATCCTGACTGACAGACAGAAGTATGCAAATAGTGAAGGATACCCAGATGTCGAAGGTTTGTCATCCTGATCCAAAAGGAGCTGGAGTGAGTCCAAAACGTAATTCAAGATCTTTCCCTTTTTTTTAATTTATTTTTTTTTAAGTTTGTTTTTTTAATTTGCATGAATGCAACTTGACCATAGTGAAAAAAAAAAAGAACTAAAAAATTCTTCAAAGTTGAGCTGGCCCACATCTAGATATATTCCTCCAAATAACTGAATGTAAGTGTGGATATAGATGGTAGGGTTTTAGCATTTGTGTACAGTGGGGCATTGCCTGCTGTGCTCTGGTTCTTTTATGATACGTGAGCAGCAGTAGTGAAGAATTCTGCTCTACAATATAATGAAATGGAGTCAACCGAATAACCTGGAAAACATTCCAGGTTTGACAATGAAGTCTGTGGGATAAAATATTTATTGTATAAGGTAGGACGAAGAGAGAGTTACAGTCTGCAAAAAGTGCATTCAAATTGCAAAAGGAAAATTAACTACTTGTCCACATTAAATCCCATCCACATTAAATCAAAAATGTTGTGATGGCATTGCTTCTCTACAGCATCTATTATTAGTATTATTTATTTGGATACCCCCAAAAATGAGCTTGGTGTTTGATGGAGAGATATCAAAAAGTGTGTCCTCTCAAAAGATCTCACAAGGGAAGAAAGTACAGGGTGAATATTGCTTTAGAATTCTTGTCTTTGCAACCTGAATACTTTTTAACATAATAGTTTGTGTATAATAAAAAGCAAAGCTTGAAAATATGTTTCAGTGACTTTACTGAATGTCCTCAAAATATTATCCTCATTTTATGGTTAATATCCATAGAGAGAGCTGTACAGCTTTATGTTTAAAATGCTAAGTTGCAAGAAGCTGAGGTGTGGAATGAAATGGTGAAGTAGTCAGCAACTCCCAAATGGCATTAAAATTCAACCCCCTCAGTGTCTCACCACCTGATTCACAAAGTTCACCCAGCCCTAACTTTATGCCTGTACAGTCGTGTGAGCCCTGTGAGAGAACCCTGAAGTTTGTGCTGAATCACTCCAGGATCAATACTCAGCTGTAACATCTGTAAACTAACGTGTTTTAGAAAGAAGGGACAAAAAAGAACACTCATCAGGAAGTTGAGCAGGGGACATGAGAATCTGAAAAAACGCAGTGCTAATTATCTCTGATTTCTGTGCAGACTCCCTGGTACATTTACAGAGGTCGTAGCAAGGAATTCTTTAAAAAAATATTTGTACAATATTCTGTTCAGAAAAGTGAGGTTTATTAGAGTCACAGAGGGGTTTGGGTTGGAACAGACTTACAAAGATTATCTAGCCCAACCCTCCTGCCATGGGCAGGGACACCTTTCACTAGATGAAGTTGCTGAAAGCTCCATCCAACCTGACCTTAAATACTTCCAGGGATGGATCATTCGCAATTTCTTTGAACAACCTGTCCAGTGTTTGAACTCCCTCATCTTAAAAAAAGTCTTCCTCATGGCCAATCCAAATCTACTCTCTTTCAGTTTAAAAGCATTACCCCTTGTCCTGTCATTACAGGCTTTGATAAAAAGTCTCTCTCCATCTTTCTTATTATCCTCTTTTAAATATAGCATGTCTGCAGTAAGGTTTTCCCCCACCCATCTCTTCTCCAGGCTGAATAACTCCAGCTCTCTCAGTTTTAGTTTGTAAGAGAGGTGCTCTCTGACCATTTCTGTGGCACTCCTCTGGATCTGCTCTAACAGGTCCATGACTGATTTATGCTGGAAACCCCCAACTCTGTCAAGGTCCCTCTCGATGGCAACCTTTCCTCAGATATGACAATCACACCACTCACTTGTTGTTTCTGGGACAATTTCTCAATTACTTTTTCAAGAGGGAAAAATAGATAAGGAAATCCTTACTGTAAAATGGCCAGGTCTGAGGCATAATCTATTGCTGAGCTTCTGAGGTATTTGCATTTTCTTTAGTGATTTCATGTACATTTAGTATTTACATTAAAAAGCCTATTGTACATTAACTGTGTTAGCATCAAAGACTACAGCCTGTGAAATTCTGAGAAATGGCACTTATGCTCTGACAGTTTATTTCTAAGCATTTTTCCATTGCCTGTAGGAGAGAAATGCAACGTGAGAATAATTCTCTGCCAGCATGCTTTGTAGTTTATCAGGAAAAGTAAATAACAGTGTGGGAGGTGAGTAGCATTAAAATTTCAAGGACTATCTGAAAAGGTGGACCACAGTACCAGTATAAATCATATTTTCAATAAGCCTCGACTAGGTTTTCCATTTTTGACAAACCACCTAGGCAGGGTACTCCCCTGGGTTCCTTCTGTGCAGCCAAGGGTACTCACAAAAAGCTGATCACAGTGTGCAGCCTAGTAAGGTGTTTTTTGAGAGCCTACCAAATGAATGCTAGAGTGAGAGCACAGCTCAACAGAGCTTAGTATTTTCTGTTACAACAAGGAAATAAATGCAGATGTTCCGTACATAAGCAGCCGCAGATTGCTCAGCTTGACTAAAAGTGGGTATCATGTCCTATATTAGTAACCTATCAAAGACTTAAGATATCTGAAGACAAATTGGAGGCTGTAGAAAATAAATTATATTGCAATCCAGGACAGTGTTCCATAAAAATAAAAAATTGAACTATTTTTGCTACTGATTTTTTGTCAGTCATTTTTCCTCTTTTTTCTGTGTTTTTTCCTATATAATGTAGATCAAACTAGGAAAAGAATTAATGAATTTTTAAATTATATTTGGAATATATTAATAAAATGCATGTAATACTCTTATTGCTCAACTGTAAATGACTTCAAAAGCTTAATAACCATAGCATTTTTCTAAGAATTTTACATATAATACTGGGTTTATGATGCCATTTATAAGTAAGATGTTACATTATAGCAATGCTATGGACTTCATCTATGAAACTTCTTTCAAAAAGAAATGTATATGCTTTATCTTTAGGAATAGTGTTTTATTAGTAAACCAGCATTATTTCTCTTGCCTAAATTCAGCTGCCTGTTCCCCTGGCACCTACCCCATGCCACAACAAATACACCATGCTTATTGTTGGCCTCAGATACCAGTGGTTCCCTCTATGACAAGACATGCTCAAAAATGACAGAGGACAAAGTGGTAATTATATCTTTGTAAAAGGGTGTGTGCTTTTCCACAGCACAGGTTTGGCTTTTGCAGTTACCATTGACCCATTTTCCTGCATAATCAAACCAGTTCTTTATATCTTATTTTCTGTCCAGTGCCCAGACTTGCAGTCACAGATTCTGTGTACATTTATGTGAGAAGGTAACAAGACAGGATGTAACTCATTTCAGTTCCTTCCCCAAAACCAGACTTCTTTATTGGAAACTCTCCATCAGGAAGAGATTTCTCCATCTTTCTCCCTTTTGTCCCCTCTGCTCGCACTGCTTCAGGAGAACCCCAGACTGCCTTGCAGAAATTTAGATCAAGAGTTAAGACTCAGCTCTGGATGAAATGAAGGAATGAGACTCTTCCTCTTTGCTACATCCACTCTGACAGAGAAACCAGGGTTTGTCAGTCCCTCAGGTTTTCCCCATGGCATCCTCTCCTTTCATCTCACAATAAGGATTCAGTCATTTCCTGAGCCTGGGAAGCAGGAAGAGGTGAGATGAGACCATCAACCTTCACTGTGTCAAACAACAGAATTAAGAGACGCATTTAACCATCTTTATGCAATTTCAAAAGGCCTGCTTTTGTTTTTACTAATCTCAGCCTTGAAGGCTCTTTCAGTCAGGCAGATATCACTGAGCTTCATAACCTGGTTCTTCCTGGTGGATTGTATCACACAGCTTTCCAAAAGGAACATAACTTCAATTACCTTCCTGTTTGTTGGCAGTAACATGAAAGTAGATAAAACCAAATTATTCTTCTTATTTTCCACTAGTCATCTCCATTATTACTGCAGAGACGTCTTCTATGTGTCATTACTGGGAGTCACACTGAAAAACTAAATGCACCTATTTAAATTTTCTCAATTAAGTTTATTAAGCAGAAAAAATATAATTTCAAGATTGTGTTAAGAGGTAAGAGGTAAAAGTAGCAGCATAGACACTTTCCAAAAATTCCCTAAGTGAATCCAGGATAGCACAAAAAAAAATTTCTAGTTAAAATGAATTTCTATTAGACACAGAAATCACAAAACAATCACCTGTCAATGGCAGAAGACAATTATAATCAGTAGCAACATGACAACTGAGTTTATTTCACAAATATGTGAAATTCTTGGTGTGAAATAATTAGAATCTCTGCTTCTGGCTTCAACACTTTCCTACATTCATTTCTAGCCATTTCCTCTTGATGGATTGAGACACACCACATCTGACACAAGAGTAATGTAATGTATTCCATTCAAGGCTGCTGATTAGATGCACATGTGCACAGAGACAAACAATTAGTGTAATGATGCAGTGATTGCAAAGCTTATCACAACATTGTATAAGATCTCATGCACCAGAAATTACCCTGACCACCTTTACATGCTTTCCATTCTACATTACTGTGAAACACAAATTTGTACATCGAACCTGAAAGGCTGCAAAGGAACTGATCTATACTAAGCCTGTGCTGAGGAAACGCTGCCTTCCAGCAAATCTGGAAAATAAATTAAAAGTGATTAGGATGAAGGGATGGAAATACAGAGGCAGGGTTAAGAGTTGGTGCTCTGCTCAGTATTGATCGAAGCGAGATGTTTCCAATGTGACCCCCCTGCAGGAAGGCTGATGGTGTGGAGTTTGTTTACCCCACACCCCCAGGCACTGCTGCCTGCCCAGAAACCCCCGTCTCTGCCAGAGCCAGGCTCCATCCGTGCCCAGAGAGCCAGCCTGCTGCTGGCACAGGCACCTTCAGTCAGGGGCAGCCACGAGCTGCACTTCACCCACTGACATGGGCTAGGCATGGTACTACGACATCTCTAAATGTGCCATCTACACTGAAACATTCTCCAGCTAAGGTTAGAGAGGAACAGTGCTCTCTGTGTGTTGATTTCTGTCTCAGGAGTAATGTGCAGAGGCACGTGAGGCAGGAGCTGTGGGGAGTGCAAAGTGATTTCTCCCCTCCCCTCTCCTTTTCTCTCAGGGCCGTGAGCTGACAGTGACAGAAAAGGTGGGGAGAAGCCTCTGCTCCTCACCCCCTGCCTGAGATGGGCAGAGCGAGCAGGGGCACACAGGATGGCAGCAGAGGTGTGTGTCCATACAGGCTGCAGAGCTCCCCGCCAGGGAGGAAGTACAACTAGGAGCAAAAGGAATATCGTAGTCATAGGATGGCCTGGGTTGGAAGGGGCCTTAAAGATCATCCAGTTCCAACCCCCTCTACCGTGGACAGGGACACCTTGCACTGGACCAGGTTGCTCTGAGCTCCACACATTGGCTTGATGTGCCCAATGGGAAAGGACACATGCAAATGAGGGCACAGCAGCTCCCCCCCATATTTCAGACCTGAATTTTTCTTTTTTTTTTTCTTCTATAAATTCTCCCACTTAGCACTTCTCCCATGCCTTCCTGAGCATTTTTTTTTTACCTTTTGCTGTACTTTGTTTCTCATGCAGAGCCCAGCAGGGGAGCAGCCCCAGTGTAAGGGGCACAAGTCTCAGGGCTAATGCAGCTGGGAGCATCAGTGGTGCCCTGGGCAGGAGGTCAGCTGCCCTGAGACGTTTGCAGCTGGTTGTAGCCAGCTCAGAGGCTGAGACAAACCTCTCCCAAATTGGGGGAGAAAATCTGAGGAGCATATGGTGCTCCTACACAGGCATATTTAAGAAAGACACTGTCATCTGAAGGGAAGAGGCTGGAGGGAGACCCAGTGAGCCAAAAGGGACAGGGACTCCCCTAAGGGACCATAGCTGTGGGCAAGTGCACTGGCTTTGACTGGGTTTTAGTGATTTATTCCACAGTAGCTTGTATGAGGCTGTGCTTTGGATTTGTGCCTAAAATCTCTGTTGTTATCACAGGGATGAGCTGAGCAGCACTTACACAGAGCCAAGCCTCAAGGAGTTAGGCTGGGGGTGCACAAGAAGCTGGGAGGGGACCCAGCCAGGAGAGCTGACCCCAACTGATCACAGGGATATCCCAGAGCGTATGGGATCATGCTCAGCATACAGAGCTGGGGCAAGGAGGAGGAAAGGGGGTACTTTTGGAATCATGGTATTTTCCTTCCCGTCACCATTAAGCGTCATGGAGCCCTGCTGTCCTGGAGGTGGCTGAATACCTGCCTGCCCATGGGAAGTGGTGCATGAATTCCTTGTTTTGCTTTGCTTGTGAGCAGAGTTTTTGCTTCAGCTATTGAACTATCTTTATCTTAACCCATGAGGTTTTTCACTTTTACCCTTCCTATTCTCTCTTGCATTCCAGCATGGAGAGAGTGAGTGAGCAGCCATGTGGGGTGAGCTGCCAGCTGGGGTTAAACCAGGGCAGGGACACTAAGGAACAGTGTGGGAGGGAGATAAGTGAGAAGAAAAGAGTGGAAAAAGCATCACATGCACAGCAACCTCAGTCTATTCACTGTTAGTGATCAGAAGTTTTATTTGGACTAGCTACAAACTGGGCTTCCTGGACTTGAAACTTTTTTCTCCATGATAGTGCATAAGTAAAATTTGTTTTGGACTATGAAGTGTATTATTGTGTTTTCTGGGTATACTTAATGATGCACTTCCTCCTTCTTACTTTTGCTCTCCTCTCTCTCATGATTCTTTCCACAAGTCCTCTGGAAATGAATAATAAACCACTTCAGTTGCTTCTGGACCCAGAGTTCTTTTGCAGTGGAAGGACTGTGAGCAGTGACTCCTGGCCTGTAATTATATGAAAATATGACATGTTGCTTTTATAGGGAGTTATTATTGAGAAATATCAGCTGCACTTTCCTTTCCTTACTGAGTAAACAAATAGAAGAGACAAAAACATATTCTTTGCCTCCAAATATAAAGGTTCTGTGCCATCTCTGCCCTGTTCCAAGCTCCCGCTGCCTCATGGAGCAGAATTGACACAGATCAGAGTATGCACCAACTGTATGCACAACCAATCCACCAACTTCTTGTCCCTATTTGTGAGTCAGACATCTCAGTTCCTGAACCACCTCACTGCAGAACACAGCTCTGCTCTGTTGGAGAAAGGCTGGCTCCACAGCTGATGTGTCAGTCTGTGCAGTAGCAAGAAAGGTCTAGTTCAGGAGATCTGTTCTTGATGTTTCTTTGCTAAAAGCATTTCTCAGTATATACAGCTCTCCTTTATCCCTGCATGGAAAAGCAGAGAACACTGGTCACAAGGAGGTTATAAGTTTAGATTCTCAACCATCATTCACAGTTTAGGTATTACTTTTAAAAAAATATTGCATCAGACTCTGTCTATAATTGAAATAGAAAGTTCTTTTTTCCCTGTCTAATGGGTAGGACAATTGGCAGTGATGGGCAAACAGTTAAAATAAGTTCTTAAGCATTCTGCCAAAGTAGACATGGGACAACAGATGCTTTCAGACAGGCAGAGGAGGACAAGGTAAGAAAAAGACATGCTTGGGCAGTATGACAGGACAGCTGTCTTTGTCAAATGTTTTGCATGTGTACTTGGAAATGTGAATTTTAAAAGAATATAATGCACAGAGATCCTTGAAGATATTTACTATAAATCTCTTCTGAGTATAAGAAACTGAACAGGGAAAAAGCCAGCCAGCACTGACATTCAGGTATTAGCTGACATGAGGTGTTGGCTTGGAGGAGCAAAGGAGAGGCGGCAGATCAAAGACAAAGCAAAAGGGCCAGCTCCGGGCTGAGCTCTTCAGGGCTGTGAGTATTCCAGGCAAGGTAAGAGAAGAGCACCAAAAGCACGAATGTCAGATAGGTGATGCACCTTTGAACAGGACATCAAATGGGGGATTGACACGGTATTAACATCTATTGTTACCTGGGGATGGTGCAGCAGAATACCAGTGTGTTCTGCAGGAGGACAGGAACAGAACAATAGGTCTTGCTTAATCTCACTCCATTTTTAGGTTACTTTTCTGTCAACATTGAGATATATACATATGGTGCTCTTTGAGGAGTATTTGTGTGGTCAGGTACTTTGCAGCACATTGTTATATTAAAACACTAGCTGAATTTTATTTCTGAAAGCTCACTCAAAACTTCATTATTGCTGAAGTGACAACAGGAGTCACAGACCTGAAAGGAACTGTGCTCTGCACCTCACTGACATTATCTTCCATCTAGCTCCTACCTGCTCATTAAGTTCAAGAGAAAAAAAAACTAATAATTTGCAGGGCATATCATGTGGTAATGCCTAAATTGCACCCAGTGCAACTTCTAAATAATTCAAAATAAAATGAAAGTCACAGCAAACACAGCTGTAGTTTATTTGCCGTCACCCACCTGCTGGTGAACTTACCATTGAGCTGTAGCAGTTGCTTCTCGGCTTCAAACAAACAAACAAACAAGTCTGTTGTTATTGTTATTATTGTCACTACTAAACCCTCACCTGGATACCTGCAACTTGCAAAGCCTGGTTCTTGGCATGTTTTTGTTAAGTGTCACACCAGAATTTTCTTCGCTGCCAGGTTCATCTACACTGTGACTCAATCCTTCCTGGCATTGCACACCCTTCAGAGGCAGCCTAAGGTAGGCAGTAGTGCTGTGGACTGTGCACACAGTTACTTTAGTAAAAAATATTAGGGATGAAAACTCTTTAAATTCAACATGAATAGAAGTATTCTTGTGGTTTTATGTCCTTGTATTTGCCACTCTCTGAAAAACAAGCTTGTGAAGATAATATATCTGACCTTACTCTCTGCCTGTCCCAATCAATACAAATGTCTTGCCCCCACTAATTAAACACAATGCTCCCACCAGTACCCCACCCATTTGTTCTTGAAACACTCCTGATAATATGATTTTTTCCTCATATTTCTGATCTGTGTGGATTTGTAGCTAAATATCCAAGTGGTTTTATTCCCTGCCTCACCAAACTCTTTTTCTAACTGTATCCTGACTATCTGTATGATATCCTTGTACACCCTCCTTAGGATGTACGATAACTTCCTTGACTCTGGAGTTAGTCACTATAAAGAGAACATTCTTTGGTCCTATGCACCTTCCTAACCATATGTGCAGAATACAAAAAAAATCCACTTATCATCACAAAATAAAATGTTGTAAAATAGTATCTTGTCCAAAAGTAGGAATTAGTATGNCTATCTGTATGATATCCTTGTAAACCCTCCTTAGGATGTATGATAACTTCCTTGGCTCTGGAGTCTCTATAAAGGGAACATTCTTTGGTCCTATGGGACTTCCTAACCATATGTGGAGAATAAAAAAAAAAAAAAATCCACTTATCAACACAAAAAAAAATAAATTGTGAAATAGTATCTTGTCCAAACGTAGAAATTAGTAACGGATAAATGAACTATCAATGCAACTTTGACACCTGTTGTAAGGGCATAGGAAATTTTAATAGCCAGATCTGCTGTGTTGGTTGTCAAAGATGTCACTTGCTTGTACATCAAATTCTCACTCCACTACCAGAAGCCTAAACCACATCTAATCTATAAGTCTTTTCTGCTGGCCTGTCTAGTTTTTCCTCCTGCAACTTCCTTTTCCTCAAACACAAGGGTTAGGTCAATTATTTACACTGGCTACTGGATTTTAATTGGCTGCATACACAGAGTTTCAAAGCAAAGGTTAAATGAAAGTGTGCTTTCCCCAGGTTCCACTGTTAGAGAAGGAAAATGGGAGCAGGAAGGCTCTGCCGTGCTGTGGGGAGAGCTGTTCTGGAAATAGTCATGGAATGGGTATAAAGATGGACAAATGTAAGTGTTAAAAATAAAATATTCCAAGGAACAGCTTTAAAGATCTGTGGAAGGAATCTCTTTTTCCCTTGGTTTTGTCCAAGAAATTAACAGACTAGAGGGAGGTGAGCTGCAATAAATCACACAAAGTGGTTTCCTATCTGAATGGGAGTGAAGTCTGCCAACTGGTGGCAAAAGTTCACTTTTTACTCTGCTTATGGAATATATCTTGCTAATAGACCAAACAGAATAAACAGACTCTTTATGCAAATGAGAAGTGTTTGGAAGGGCTGGGAAGGAGGAGTGCCAGGCAAAAGGGGAGAAGTGAATTGAAGCCTTACATCTTTTTGAATTCTTGTCTATTTATAATCACATCCAATTTAACTGTAATACTTGGCAAAAATGTGCACAAATTTTAAAGAGAAACCGCATCCTTGTGAGAAGTGTTTTCCCTGAGAAATCCTAGGAATATTACTCATATTCTCTTAAAACATGAAATCTTGCATTACGGTGCTAGCAGACCTTGCCAGCATTATGAAATCAAAGCTCACTTTGAACAGTAAAATATAGGTTACAGAATGCACAGTAGGGTTCCCTGGTTTAGATCTATAGCTCCAAACTATGGAGTAAGTTGCAATTATTTGACAGATCTCTGGAAGATATCTTCTTCCCTCAGCATCAGAGAAGGGGGAGTGTTTGCTTAATGTGTCAGGGTCCTGACTCCAGGTTTTTTGTTTTTCTCTCTCCTGTGAGCAATAATTGTCTCAGTACTCACTGATTTCCCCCAACACCTCACATTAGTATACTCAAATCCAGTAAAAGTGCCTTCCAACTGTGCATGATCAAAGAAGAAAAAGCAGGATGTTTGAAGTGAGAGAACTAAATTGGTTAAATCACTTATATTGCTAAAAAGTAGCCAAGAATTTTTTTTTTTTGTATACTGGCATTAGATACCTTTTCAGATTTCAGGATACTTTTTTAATATGAAGTGATAATATTTTACTGCAACCATTCCTAATTATTAAGTGAGTCCATTGGAAATATTATGAATGACTGAGTTTTGAACCATTTCCATAAAACTTACTGCTTGACGTTGAAAATGCATGTTTTATTTCAAAGGAAATTTCAAAGAGAATATTCTCTTCCAAAGGAGTTGGAAAGGAGAGGACTTTGGAGGGTTCCCTAGAGATCAGAGGGGGAGTGGTGGGGGGGAAACCCTGTACAGTAGGATTTTCCCAGTGATCATTGATGGGACTAGGGCTGCTGCATCATATTTATCAGGCTGGCTGCTTGGGGAATAGGAAGGAGGAGGGGGAGCTACAGGGGTTCCAAGCAGGGCAGTGCCAAACCTGCATGTGAATTCTTCCAGAAGTAGTCAAATGGCTGTTTTAGTACAACTCAATGTGTAGCATCATGATACTGAGACACAGTAAGAGGAATGAAGAGGGATAGTGTGTCCGTGGAGACACAATAAAGACGCTCTTACACCTGCCAGGTTCAGCAGAAAGGAGGAAATGACATCGATTTATTGACATTATCTTATTCTTATACACGTCCCAACTCCACAAGGGATTGGAGAGCATGTCACTTCCTTCTCCATCCCACTGGAGAAAAAAGATGCTCATCAAAGTTGTCATATCACAAAAGGAATGAAAAACAGAAAATACCGTTAAGTAAACACTGGCTATTATTTACATGAATCTGTGTGAAAAGAATCTGACTCCAAGGTTAAAACAGAAGGCTTACAAAAAACCCAGGGCAACAGGATAGAGCAAAAAGAAGGCAGTTTCCATTCCCACGAATTGTCAGGTGGTAACTTTATCAGTGAAACTGGTGGTCTTAAGGTTCGATTTTAGAAACAGAACTCAGTGTTGCTGGGTTTGGTGGTTTTTTGGGAAATGTTCCTTGCCTTGCAGACTTTCAACAAATCACAGAGTTTTCCTGTAGCAAAGAAAAGCCATGCTGTTTGTGCACTGCGTTCATCTCTGTGGTTGTAAAGAGGAAGATTCATGCTGTGCTACCATTTCTTGTGCCCAAACTTTCCTAGTGCCCTCATCATAGAAACAAGAAATCAGAATGCTCATGGCACACACACCACAGAGCAGCACCATTAATGCAGGAGGAGAAGCTTTTCGCACTGTGTGATTCACTCTGGGAATTCTGACTATCTGAACTGTCAGGTGTGAACCACTCCTCCATTGTTAGGAGTGGAAGATTGCATAATTGAAGAGTGATTATTCCCTAGTATGCAATAAGGCTGTGAGTCAAATATTTAAAAGTTTTTCTTTGCCTTTGAAACTGAAGTGCTGTTTCAAAGCAAGGAATTTGTAATTCTAAATCATTTGGGATCTTGGGAAAATCTACGCATGGAAATAATACACTATTTTAGCCATGAAATTTTTAACATACACTCTTCCTAAAAGAAAAAAAAGGCAAAAACCATTTATTTTTTAACTTACATTTCTGCTATTGCAATTCATAACAATATCAGCAATGTTCCTTCTACAGTTCTGAAAATGATCTGCAGTATTCAGTTCCTGCTTCTACTTTTCTTGCTTTCTTCTGATGGAAATGAATGTCCTGATGCTTCATTTTCATGACAAAGACCATAGCAGAAAATGATACAGACCAAGTCTCCTCCTGACATTGGCTGAGGTAAGTAAGGAGATTAAGATGAAAATAACACATTCCTCACTCACATTCTAACACCGTTCCCAGCAGGAATCCACAGATACCAGTTACAGAGGTGATATTGTTATGCATCATGTTCAGCATTGCAAGTGCTCATGAGTTACATTTTAAGGGTGTTTTTCACATCCTGCTGTACTGACATGCATTTCAGGCATCATCAAGAGTTGATGCAGTTCTCTCTTCTGAAGAGTTCTCTCTTCTGAAGAGTTCTCTCTTCTGCAGAGAACAATGAAATATGATTACATTTGTCATAATTGCAATATACCTTACCACCAAATGACAAATTAACAGAAAAGGTCCCTCGTAGTTTTTTCTTCTGTAGAATTATGTGAAACTGCCATTTTTACAGCAAAAATTACTGTAGCAATCCTGTGTGCAAACCAGTTGTAACAGGTTCAAGTTCAGCAAATCCATTTTCAAGGTTGTGCTGCTGCTTTTACAAGCGCAATGACTTCTGTGCGGGCAGAGAGAAAGAATAAGTGTTTTTCTGCACTGTATTAATTATTTTTATTCAGCACTTTTAGAAAAGAGGCAGAAGTTTCAGAATTAAGTTGAGCTTATTTGTTGATTATTTTTCTCTTCACCATTCTCATTTGTTTATGTTCACAGTTAATAGTATGCGCTGCATAGATTGTGGAGTTTTCTTCATTCTACAAACTAAGAATGATTTTGAGTCTATGACTGCATTTAGTTTTTGTCACTAAATTGTTATGTACCTGTAGAAACTGAAATGCATTTCCAAATAGGAAAATAGCTATATACTGATAAGGTAAATAGTATATTAATGCCCATTAGAGATCATTTAAGGAATCTCTCGGAAGTAACAGAATTCTTTCAGTTCAGATTCTTTTCAGGTATTCTCATCCTTACCTTTTCTCATAATTTCGCCATATCCTGCATTTAGAACTTTTCAGGAAAAAGAAGATTGTCCAAGGAGGACACTAATCAGTGACAGACATTTTGAAATCATATGTAAAGAAACCAAGTTTCTCTTTAAGCAGGGAAGACTGAGCAAGTGAAGCAGAAGTGTTGTTGCCAAAACAGATATCAGCAGCTGTCAGGGAGGAAAGAAAAACCTTGTAGCTGAGGCAACAGAGTAAATGGATGGTTGCCCAGAAAAAAACAGAAGGATCTGGCAGTGGAGCAAATGCTGCAAACATCTGCCTGGTGTCTGCGATTCATCAGAGCTCTGAAGAGTTTTTATCAGTTCCTTTTATCTCCTGAGTACTGATCTTGTGCTCTGTCCCTCTGTGCCTGCAAGGATCCCTCGTCCCTCCTATGTTTTTGTGTTTTGTGTGCTGCAGACTAATTGTCTTCATTTCGCTTTGCTCAGAAGGCACCATTAAGGCTTGTTCCTATGTTCCTTGTTCCTTATGACTGGGAAATTAGTAACAAAAAGGAGTTCTTCTCTATGAGGCAAGAGGCCAATTAATGTCCCAGGAGGAACTGTATGTTCTTGTGCACTTGCTGCAGCCCATTAGTGTTGGTACTGCTCATCCCTTTCAAGACGCCAGACTATCAAGTGAGTCTGAAATCACACAGCATTTGACCTCCAGAGGAGCCAGTGACACTGGGAAAAACTGCATCAGTAACTTACAAAAGAATAGTAAGTATAAAAGAAAGCAAAATTCACATTCATCATAATGGCTGCCTTTCAGTAGAAATCAAGGTGCTATTCTCAACCTTCCCTGTGTGAATTGCCTTCTCTCATTAAACTAGAAATATGCTAAAGCAATGCTCCAAACATCTATTTAATGTAGTTTACATAAGCTGAACACAAGTCTTTTGATATTTCTGAACATGAACACACAAGGTCAATCCACCTTCTTCAGCTGGCATTAGGATAAAGCCATTTCCAGAAGCACTGTAATAAGCTGGCAGGTATTAGCAGTGCTCCAATTTGCTTTCTTGCTGTCGTTTTGTCTTCTGAAAGAAGTGTCAAGCAGTGGTCCTTCTGGATGGAACAAGTATGTCTTTAGAGTCTATGTACTATGAGAAATTCTTTCAGAGGGCTTCTCCATTCATACAAGTTATTACTAATTTCTAAACTTCAGAGAAATAAGTATTTAGTGTGTTCTATTAAATCTGGATCTTCTCTTACCCTCTGGTTGCAACTCCTCATTCAGTGACTCATGCACCCTCACATACTAAACTCAGTTAACAGAGTTAAGAAACTGCTAAACTTTAAGACCCAGGATCAGCACTACAGAAAGCAACAAAAATTAATTTATTTACCTAAACTAGGTGTAGGCTTTCTTTTTGATGTGTACAGCAGTGTCCTTTCTGCTAAGCAGCCAAATTCCTTATAATCGTCCAGATCAGTACCTGTTTGAAGCACATAATGGCATTCCTCTTGAGCACTGGTTTTATGTAGAAAATAAGATTTGTGGAAGGGAAGATGCTGCAAATCTGTTCCTTGTCCTCACAGAGAGTAAGGATGTGACCAGAGCATGTTTTCAGATTAAAGATCTGGGAATCACTTCCAGGAGCCATAAAGCAAAAGTAGCGTCAGTATTGCATCTATAATTCACATCGAAAGACCAACGTGTAACATCTGTTGCCCAAAATGGATCAGTAATTCTTTAGCATCTTGTGTAGAATATAAGCAGTCAGGCTGAGTGAGCCAAGATCAAAAGGGTGGAGTACCCTGCAGACTAATAGTAGAACAATATTCTCTGTAAAATTCTCTTTCAAAGTAAAAAGCAGGCATTTGTACTTGAAGTCTTGGGAGTATGAGGAGGAAAGGATGAAATTCTTTTTGTACGCAGGTAGTCCTAGGAACTGCAGAATTTCTAGCAAGAAGACATACTTAATGTTATGTTCCATGAAAGAAAAATCCAGTTAATGTTTTGCAGTAAAGGAAGTGGAAGGAAATTAATTTCTAGAGCATAGTTACACTGCTACAGAAGTTAGCGTGTTTTGGAATGTGGATACCAGAATGCAGACTATAGAGGTTTGAGGAAGAACATATGTTCCTGTACCACCAGTTTGTTACACATATATCCCAAACCAGTGTGTGCGAAATTCTTATTCAGGTAAAGACTGTATTAATGTGCTCTTGGATGGAATCAGGCTTGTACTGAAATAACTATGTTCTTCTTTGGACAAATACATTGTCACTCATGTCAGGCATCAAACTGGATCTCTTTGTCTCATCTCTCTAGCAGCCTTTGAGTTCCATCAAGTTGGCTGCTCTGTATTTTTTGTGGATCTAACAGAAACCAAGCTAGCAAACCTTAGAAAAGGTCAGTGTTTGCAGTGGCCTTGTTGGCCAGGACCAAGAAACAGGATTCAGCTCTCACATAAGGCGTCTGTTCAATCAAATATGAAACTTTTATTTTACTTCCAGAAAACAGATCAAACCTTTTTTTCTTTTTTTTTATCTGACTGTTTTTGCACAAGTGGGGAAGGTCTGTGAGTTGAATAACCTTGGTGTAAGTACTCTTCAATACTAGAGATTTTCCATAATCACTCTTACAGAAAAAAACTTCACACAGACTCTTGAGGAATCCTGGAACATGCAAAGACACTTTACTGGGTATTTTTACTTCCTTCCACTCATAGTCTTGAACTTCTAAAAATATGTGGAGGAATATAATGAAGAGACTTAATTCCCTAGTCAGGCACTTATGTGTTTGAGCACTTAATGATGTCACTGAGGAAGCTTCATTTGCTCAAGTTCCTTATCTTCATTTCAATTCGTGGGCTGAATGAGGTATAATTTTTATGTATAAACATGCATTTTTTGTCTTTCTCGGTCTTCTGCTCATTTGGGACCACCGAGATTATCAAATTCTGAGGAATCCACTAGACTGGCAAAAAGATTGATTTTGATTTACAGTTTGTATTTCCTGCTGTGTTATTAAATATTGAATAAGCAAAGTTTGTGGTTGGGCAATTGATTTGCTTTTGTAAAATAAACATAATAATTTCTAGAAACACTTATTTTCCGGTCAGTTTCATGGTGTCCTATGCCTGTAAGTCAGAAGACAAACTGCAGGCTTACCTGTGTTGGGCAGTGTGGCAGCTGTGGCACTTAGGCCGAGTAGCCCTGCTGGTTGGAAGGGGCATGCTCACAGTAGATCCTTCTCCTGGAGCTTTCTTTCTGCCATTTTCTTGTCTTGAACCAGAGGAAATTAAGAGAGTAGCAGAAGAAGGGAATAAATTATCACCCCAATCACTGCTTCCCCAGACCTTCCACTGGACTAGGGTACTCAAAAGCCTAGACCAGGTTGCTTCTCCATATAGATGGGCAGTTTTTTCCCATTCAAATTTTATTTTCCCCCTTATATCATTTTCCCCTCACAAGCAGCAGGATCTTCCCATAAATCAGTGAAATGCTGGTTCCACAGCACCACGAGGTGACCACTTCACCTGAGGGGTCACAGTGACTGCAAGGCCTATTTTCTATTCCAGAGCAGAGGAAAAAGAGGTCAAATAATGGCCAATAGTGGATTTCTAGAGAATAAATAAAATAATAAAAGCATGGTTGTGGCAATCCTTTCTTCATCAGACTCCTTGTTTTCAGCAATCTGCCATTCAGTGGGCAGCTTGGACTTCTCACTGGACTAAGATGGAATAGTTCTTTCAAAAATCAGTGCAGGTTGGTGCTCACACATATACCATGCCCAACACCAGTCACTGTTTCAAAACAATATTCATTTATACTCATCAGTACACCTAATAGCCATGAATTATACAAAAATCTTACAGATTTCAAAGTGCTTTTAGGCAATCAGTGTGTTTGTGTTTGGTAGGTGGAACCAAGGTAGAAACTCACAAACCAAATTGCAATGTACAGTTTCCAGCTGTAGAAACTCTCCTGTGTAAAGTAATATGAGGTGAGGGTAAGGACATAGTCTGGTACCATATATCTGAACAGAGTCAGCAGTGGAAAGGGGAATAAAGCAAATAATTTTTCTGAAAAATGAACAGAAATCTGCCCTTTTGATTTCTTTTCTTCTTATTACAATAATCTGATGTTAGTAGTAGATACTTGACACAGTTCATTACAGGACAGTAACACAACTAACTACAGGTGCAAGCAGTGTAGAACTGAATCTTCTGTGCTTGGCCTGCACCAAAACTTTGTGATCGATTTGTATTTGGCAAAAACACTCATTTATATTCTAACTGCCATTTCAGAA
Source organism: Platysteira castanea (assembly GCA_013397175.1). Classification (NCBI taxonomy): domain Eukaryota; kingdom Metazoa; phylum Chordata; class Aves; order Passeriformes; genus Platysteira; species Platysteira castanea. Next base: position 561,245 of record VYXC01011656.1, on the reverse strand, counting down.
GCACTCAAATTAGGGACAGGACATAAGGGGAAGACCTGCCCTGCATGTCCAGAAAAAGAACACTCTGCTCTCTGACAAATCAAGTGGCTGACATGCTGGGGGGAATTTGTGCTTCTGCTGCTCTGAGAGACTGGAATGCAGAAAGGGAGAAGTCTGGGCCACGGCTGAGCTCCTGCTGCCACTATCAAACTGGCAGCTTCAACCTTGCAAAGATCAAAACCAAGGCACACGCACCATTGAATTTACAGTGTTTCTTTTGGATAAAGGAAAATGTTTTCATTACCATTAAAATAAGAAGACCCTGGAATGCTCATATTAGTCCAATCCATATCACAGCCACTTGAGCATAGACACTTTAAAATCACTGCGTATTGGTATTAAATTCACATGAGCTGTAATATTAGTTACGTTTTTTTTCCTCTTTGTTTAACAGAATGAAGAACAAATAACCTGAAATCTTTCTGGGGAGAATCCTGTAAATATGTACTGTGTTTCTCGTTTGTTACATTTTAAGAAAGTATCTTGATTTCAACTGCTAGGAGATTCAAAAGTTTTGTTTCTCAGTTGGCCCAAACCAACAAAATCATACACATCTAATTTGTAAGATGCATTATGGAGTCATTTGGCTTCCCTCTCAGAAAGCAAAAAGTTTATGGGGACAATTCACATTTTCCACCCTAAGGCTTTCTCAGGACCCCGTAAACTGTGTGAGGGAGGTGATTCTCCCCATCTACTCTGCCCGTGTGAGACCCCACCTGCAGTGCTGCTCCCAGCTCCGGGGCCTCCCAGTACAAGAAAAATGTAGACCTTTTGGAATGAGTCCATAGGAGGCCACGAAGATGATCAGAGGACTGGAGTGACTTCCCTGTGAGTACAGGCTGAGAGGGTTGGGGTTGTTCAGCCTGGAGAAGAGGAGGCTCTGGGGAGATCTTAGAGCAGCATCCCAGTACTGAAAGGGGCCTTACCAGAAAGTTGGAGTGGGACTTTTGACAAGGGCATGCAGTGGTTCGATAAGAGGGAATTGCTTTAAACTGAGAGGGAGTTGATTCAGATCAGATGTAAAGAAGAAATTCTTTACTGTGAGGGTGTGGAGGCGCTGGAACAGGTTGCCCAGGGAAGCTGTGGCTGCATCATCCCTGGAAGTGTTCAAGGCCAGGCTGGATGGGCCTTTGAGCCACCTGGGATAGTGGGAGGTGTCCACAACACGTCCATGACAGGGGCTGTTGGAACTAGATGATCTTTAAGGTCCGTTCCAAAACAAACCATTTAATAATTTTATGAGTTATGAATTGATTAAGCAGAAAGTGTCCATGAGTTTGCTGTGCTTTAGATATTTCTCATAATTATTCCTTTCTGCGTCTTAAATTTCAATAATTAATAGTCATATAAAAAAGTTTGGGAGGAGGTAGTGTGTTTTTTGTTTTATTCAGTCACTGAAATTTTGGGTTTTTCCTTTTTCTTTTACCCCTGAGAGTGCCTTACATGTTTGAGCTCTGTTCCCTCTGGTCATTCTGAAACTACCTCCTGTCTAGACAGAAATATCAATATATTCTGGCCATAAAGGCCAGGAAAGAACAGTAGAAAGCAGAAGGCAAAGAGTTCCGGGATTTGAGGAGGTCTCTCAGCAAATGTTCATACCAATATTTATTGTGTTTATCCAGATAAAAACATCCTCCCAAGTATGCTTTAGAAAGGATATAGTGCTTACATAAATTTTTACTTTCACTGGGTTCCATGATATTGTCTTTGCATTTTAGATGTTTTCTTCCTTGAAGAAACTGGTCAACTTTAAACTCGGAATTTACATAATTCAAGGGAGGATGAAAATACGAATTAAAGAAAAATTAACACTACTATGTACAAAATAATAAAACAGTCAAAGCTGAATGCAAAAAATATCACTAAACTACTTCCACCTGTAAAACAGTTTGTAGACTGAAAGTAGAGCTGTAGTGTAACTGTATGGCGCAGATATTCTTCATCAATGTCTTACAATATGTTTTTTATACTTTCTTTTCATTCAACTCTGTACCACATTAATGAAACAGACATTTTGAAAAAAAAATCCATATCATAACTACAAAATATTCATCTTNTGGGATAGTGGGAGGTGTCCACAACACGTCCATGACAGGGGCTGTTGGAACTAGATGATCTTTAAGGTCCCTTCCAAAACAAACCATTTAATAATTTTATGAGTTATGAATTGATTAAGCAGAAAGTGTCCATGAGTTTGCTGTGCTTTAGATATTTCTCATAATTATTCCTTTCTGCGTCTTAAATTTCAATAATTAATAGTCATATAAAAAAGTTTGGGAGGAGGTAGTGTGTTTTTTGTTTTATTCAGTCACTGAAATTTTGGGTTTTTCCTTTTTCTTTTACCCCTGAGAGTGCCTTACACATTTGAGCTCTGTTCCCTCTGGTTGTTCTGAAACTACCTCCTGTCTAGACAAAAATATCAATATATTCTGGCCATAAAGGCCAGGAAAGAACAGTAGAAAGCAGAAGGCAAAGAGTTCCGGGATTTGAGGAGGTCTCTCAGCAAATGTTCATACCAATATTTATTGTGTTTATCCAGATAAAAACATCCTCCCAAGTATGCTTTAGAAAGGATATAGTGCTTACATAAATTTTTACTTTCACTGGGTTCCATGATATTGTCTTTGCATTTTAGATGTTTTCTTCCTTGAAGAAACTGGTCAACTTTAAACTCGGAATTTACATAATTCAAGGGAGGATGAAAATACGAATTAAAGAAAAATTAACACTACTATGTACAAAATAATAAAACAGTCAAAGCTGAATGCAAAAAATATCACTAAACTACTTCCACCTGTAAAACAGTTTGTAGACTGAAAGTAGAGCTGTAGTGTAACTGTATGGCGCAGATATTCTTCATCAATGTCTTACAATATGTTTTTTATACTTTCTTTTCATTCAACTCTGTACCACATTAATGAAACAGACATTTGGGAAAAAAACCCCATATCATAACTACAAAATGTTAATCTCAGGAAATTTATTGAATCTTAAAGATATTCTATTTCTGTTTGTTCCATTTTTACGTTTATTATATTGTATCTCTTGAATTTGAAATAATTTTACTTTGGAAACTTTATTCATGGGGAAACAATAAAAAATAATTTGGATGAAAATTCAGCAACAATTCCTGAAGGAATTTAGTTGTCTCTGATGCTCACACAATATACGAAAATGCTCTTCAAGAGAATAGTAATTCCTGACATAAATATGTATTGGCAGTCACGTTTATCTGTGTTTATATGTGCATTGTTTTGTAGTTCCTAAGTGAACAAATGCATATGAACATTAATTCTATTAAGTACTTTGAAGTAGAAATAATTCCAGTGAAAAATGTAGAGGAAATAGAAATTTTGGAAATGCAAAAAGTCCACAGATTACAAGATATATTTATATATTAAAATGTATAAATGTATAAATNAATCCTCCCAAATATGCTTTAGAAAGGATATAGTGCTTACATAAATTTTTACTTTCACTGGGTTCCATGATATTGTCTTTGCATTTTAAATGTTTTTTACCTTGAAGAAACTGGTCAACTTTAAACTCGGGATTTACGTAATTCAAGGGAGGATGAAAATACGAATTAAAGAAAAATTAACACTACTATGTACAAAATAATAAAACAGTCAAAGCTGAATGCAAAAAATATCACTAAACTACTTCCACCTGTAAAACAGTTTGTAGACTGAAAGTAGAGCTGTAGTGTAACTGTATGGTGGAGATATTTTCCATCGATGTCTTACAATATGTTTTTTATACTTTCTTTTCATTCAACTCTATACCACATTAATGAAACAGACATTTTGAAAAAAAAATCCATATCATAACTACAAAATATTCATCTTAGGAAATTTATTGAATCTTAAAGATATTCAATTTCTGTTTGTTCCATTTTTACGTTTATTATATTGTATCTCTTGAATTTGAAATAGTTTTATTTTGGAAACTTTATTCATGGGGAAACAATAAAAAATAATTTGGATGAAAATTCAGCAACAATTCCTGAAGCAGTTTAGTTGTCTCTGATGCTCACACAATATACGAAAATGCTCTTCAAGAGAATANTTTTTTTTTTTGCTATTCATCTTTTCCCTTCTGAGAAAGTCAATCAAATATTTGAAGAATTTACATTTACATGCCTAGAATTACAATTTTCATTACTGGTTATATAGACTTCTGATACTTTTAGAATGCTGACAAACAATTGACATAGTACTGAAAGGTGGGTGTTAAAAGGTCACTGGTGAATAGATGTCTCTGTGTTCTAGCACATGTACACATATGGAAATTACTTTTTTGCATCCCAATAATACTATACTTCTTCATACAGAAAGAGAAAACAAGTATCTGCTGTCTTTGTTTCCCTGTTTGAAGAACTCACAGTCTTTGAGGAAGGCATTTGAAGAGAAAAATAAAAATGTGTAAGAACATTAAGTTTGGCTCTGAGTAGAAGAATGGGTCATAATTGACTGTCCCAATATAATTCCAATGGGCTGATTCAATCCATTCTTTTGAAAAGATCATCTTTTCTGCCCCTTCTGGTTTACTGTTGCTTTTAAAACTGCAGTCTTTGATTTTTCCTGAAATCATTTCCTTTATTCCTCCCTCACAATCCCAGCCTTTGGTAGCTTGTTTTAAGTGCTGTGACATCATCTTACACCACCTGAAAGTTCACAGCAGCCTGTTTAGACAGTTTAGCTTTGTGGGAATATTTATAGACCTGTCTGTGCATTGAAATCCTGCCATGAACAAAACAAGCTCTAATCTTTTGGGGATCTACATGATCAAGTCAAATGCCAGCATTGACACTGGGTGAGATTAAACAGGCTGCTGTGTCTCTATAAACTGATTATACAGCCATGCAGGCTGTTCTGATGGAGAGAGGTGGCATTAATGCTAACACTGAGCCTCAGAACAGTCTCTTCTGTCCTCTAAGGTTAGGTTTGCTCTGCCATTGATGTCAAAGGGAGAGCTGACACTACCACAGATCCTCAAACTACATGAACATATCACTACTAATTCAATCCCCCATGGTGCTGATGCCTGCTGAAGTTACCTGACATTCTGTGATACATCGCAGAAAGAACCATCCTCAACCAGACTCTCTCTGCAACAGAAACAATGGCAGTCATGGCAAGTCAGGAAAATGAACTGAATGAATATTTTGAACCTGATAATGTTGACATCTATATTGATGTTGATGGCAGGTGGAAAAAGGCTTCCTAAAAATCTAAAGAGTGAAGAATGTCAAGGATTATTTTATTAGGATTAAAAGGTATCTGATAATAGTTACATAAAACTTCTTTTCATTGCATTTTTTCAAGAAAAGAACCATCTATTAGAGGAAAATATCTGAAGGGAAAAACTAGAAGTGAGAACTATTTTATGTTCAGGCCACAGGAGCAGGGTCTGGTTTGCCTTATTTTTCTGACTTGCACAGCCTGTAAGCTCCTGGACACATCATTTCAGTTGTCCTCTTCTCCATAAAGTGTCTCCCTTTTGTATAGGTTTTTCTGTGCCTCTTTATTTCTCCTCTCTCCTGCCTGGGTGATTATTCCCTGGAGTCTAACAGCCACCCCTTCAAACACGGATTCAGCAGGTAGTTTGAGAAACCCAGAGACCCCATATGCAGGCTCTCCACAACAAATTGGTGACTTTCACTCAGTGAGTAACACCTGGGGGAATCAATAGCACAGAAATCACTGGGCCATATACAGTGGTGCCATGAATCCTATGTACTCTGTAGGTTCCTGGGTCAGGCCTAGCACGTTTAAAAGTAACCCTTTTGTTTATTAAAATTCTCCTGTTACAAAAAGCCCGTGGTATTTGTGGTATTTCATATGACTTGTTGTATGGTGTTTACATATAGTATAAATATATATAGTTTAACTTATCAAATGTGCAGAGAATGTGTGATTACTCTGATCAAAGTGTCTCATTTTATGAAAGTTTTGGCAGATGTTAAGACTGCTCTTGAAATGTGACATGGTGAGCTTGAAATGGAATTTTAGGTCATTCTGTTAGTTCTGATGCAAAATTATGAAAATTAGTTTTTTGGGTTTTTACTGTTAAATTTTAATTACAGTCTCACTGTAACAGATCTTTTAGCTACTTTTGAATTACTGCTCTTCAAAGTTATAAAATAACTTATACAGTTTCAAAACTGCTTATATTAGCAGACAGATTTCCAATTTAAAAATGTGAAGGAGAATAGAAAATGAATTAGTTCTTGAGGCTTTTAAATTTCAGGCAACTTATGTAACCAGGAATAAAAAGTTTTGCAAAATGTTTGTGTTCTGTCATTTTCCCTTAACAGAAAAAAAAAAAATAGTATACATCTTCCTCCCTGCTTATCTTCAGCAGGAATATTTGGTAACCATAACTACATTCCAACATTTGCTACTTAGCAGAAACAAATACTTCTATGGGACATCTAGTTTACATGCCTATTAATTTTTTTTTATCTTTGAGTTTATTGGCAGGAATTCCCTTATTTCTTACTGTGAAGAACTTTCTTAAAATTAAAGAAAAAAGGAAGCAATTTCCCAGCTTACAATTTTCGGCCTCATCATGGATGATTGTTCAGCTCAGGCCGAGGACCATTTCTGAGAACTCCTTTTGTCCCATGCAGACAAGTTCTGAATTTAGGGATCTTCCTGGGGTGTCTGCAACGATAGGGCCTAAACACTGACCCAAAGAGAGAATGGATACCTCTCCTTGCCACCGTGGATTACATCCTTTCTAACGTATCTCTGAATCACAAATGGTTGAGGTTAGGCCTTGAGGGGTCATCAGGTCCAACCCACACATTCAAGGGCCACCTAGCTGTCATCAGTCACCAAGACATCACAAAATCAGGTACAGCATGATCTCTTACATAAAGGCTTTCTCTCTGTTCCATGTGAGAAGCCAATTCAGTTTTCAAGTCAACACAGACATGAAATATTGCTGACATTTTTAGATGAGCAGATGAGGTCTTAAAGGGATTTCTTCTAAAATATCCAACAAATCGGAGTCTTTAGTCCTAGCAATCTCATTTATAGCAGGTTCCCAAGGATGAATAAAAGTGTCCATGCTAGAAACTTGTGGCATTGGATCTACAGGCATCAAGGTTTTCATTTCTACATTCTCATAACTCCCATGAAAACTGAGCTCACATATGCTCTTGAAAATTGAGTCCCCCATTTTGCATTTCTTTTTTAACATACCCTTTATTTTAAACCAACATAGACTGGGGTTTGATATTGTCCAGTTTCAAAGCAACAAGAAACCTTCAAACTGATCTCTGATCTCTAATTCTTGTTCACCAGCCTAACTGCGCTAATTTCAGGCTTGTTAAAGGGGTTTTTGATGCAGATATCAAACTGTTCTGAAGTAGGTCCAAAGGAACTTTATGTGAGGAATATAATTCTGAACTTTGCATTTAGACAAATGAAGAAAGTTGCCTGTAAATTTAATTACATGCTGCTGTAACTGGCATCAACAGGAAACCAAGTCAGGCTGCCCTCTTCCATCTTCATGTACTCTCAGATGACAGCACCACTTTTTATTCCGCTCAGCTTCTCCTTGTCTTTACTTCAACTCCCTACTCTGCAAGTCTCTTCTGTCTGTAGAACACCTCCCTTTCTACTTCTCCTTCCTGTGGTGCTCTAAACACATCTGTCTCTTTCACACTCCAGACTCTGCTCCTTTTTGACATACCTGTCAGCCAAGAAAAGTAATCACAACCCATGGGGATATGGTGTATGGGAAAACATGCTATCAATTAAGATAAGGATCCGTGTCAGGAAGGAAAAGTTGATAAGAAGTCTTGTCTGAACAGCTGAGGGTGAGAATGACAGAAGATGTTTGAAATGGTTGAGAGATGTATTGGGTTATGCTAAACAAGGAAAATCAAGGCTAGGAAAAATAAGAGGAAGGGGATGTGCTTTGGGGGCTATTTGGGGTGTTCACAAAACAGGTAACTATTAGAGTTAGCACTGCTGTTGTGACAGCATTGAATTAGGAGGTTTGGGGGTTTAAAAATTTATCTTTGCGTTATACAATATTTAATCTCTAAGAAGGAAAATGGGGAAGAGGCAGGGGTTAATAATATTTGTTTCCTCTATCCACACGTGTTCAAATTCCATCAACCAACCAATATGTCATCCCAAACACAATCCAAATTTACATCAATAATAGATAGCAGCGATGGACAAATTTTTTGCTGTTTTTTAAAAATTGTTTTACATTTTTGAGTCAGTCAGGTTCTTAACTTACAGTACTATAGTTAAATGCCTATTGATTAGCCAGAATGATTGCTGCACAGCAGCTACTGTTTTCATGCCTTTATAGTAATTTTCTCAAGAATGAGTGTGTCTGGGTTTATTTTTAAGTTCCTGATTGTTAGTATAACAACATGATTATTATTACAATGTTTACATTAGTTTATTTCTTTGAGATAATTTAACAGCCTTGTCTTTATTCAGGTCCTCAACTCCATCACTAAGCACCAAAATAATAGTAACATGTTTTCTTCAGAAAATATTCAAACTATGTCACTAACATTTATAGGAGCTCAGGAAGCCTTCAGATAGATAGCTTGTACTCTAGATTAAAATCCAAGTTAGGAACATAATATTAAGCACAAAAAAATCAAAATAAAAATCTAAATCTATAAGCTAAGAAATTGAAAATTTTCCTGTTAAAGAAAAATTGATATTTTTTTTCCACAAAAGAAAACAATAGAAGTTAAATTTTCAAGCAGCCCTATGTTGAGTAAACCATGAACTCTACAAAGAACATTATACTAAGGAATAGAGTTTATTAATTAATTCAGCCTTCAGTGCCTTAATTAGAATATGCTCATTTATTTTATATCACCAACTGTATTGACCAATGGAAAATTCACAAGGTTCTTTTTCTGCAATCTAGAGAGCCTCTAACATTTTTATTTTTATTTGATTATGGTTTTAATTTACTTCTCCTTACTTATTGCTAGTTAGTAGTAGCAATATTTTCATGCCTACCAGAAAAAGCAATCACCTCTATTTGACCTCATTGCACCAACAACTATACTTCTCCATTAGATACTTGTAAATACTTGGAGTTTTCCTTTCGTGACTGTTCTTTTTTGTCAGGGAGTTAGCTTGATGGCATCATGAAAAGGTCTTAGGATTGGAATGCAATGGAAGGGTTTCCACAGGATTCCTTAACATGCATGTTGCCTTCTTTTGACTTTTGCTGTGTCTGACTGGGCATAGCAAAGTCACTCTGTACAATACCAGAGCACTTTGGATGAAGTAAGATTCAAAATTTGCAGAAACAAAATATATATCTTTTTTAAAAACCACGTAGTAAGGAGTGTGCAGTGGCAAGCATGTCTATCACTGTTCCGAGCTGTCATGATCCTTAGCAATTGACAGAGTTTTGGCAAGATTTTCATTAAGAAAGCTCTTGATCGGCACTTCAAAAATTAAAATAATGTCAAATTGACAAGATTCATTCAAAAAATCAATAGAGATGTTTCACATACTCCTTGGTTAATACTAGTTGTCATTTGAAGCCTTTGTTTCCACCTCTCCTGAGTGTTGGTACTTCTCTATGTCCTCAGAGAAATTCCAGCTATGAAAAATTTTTTCTCTTTGCTACTCTGCCACTCAAGTTAAAAGCTGATCTGTGGTTTCTAAAAATAACTGGTAAGTGGTAATAAAACTGTGTCTAATATAGCTGCCATTCCACCACAAGTTTGTGAGCTTAGTGTTATTTTTACATGAAAGCCTGGCTGAGTCAGAAAGACACCAGTAATGAGGGGAAGATTCTTTTTTTTGCGACAAGATCAGTGAGAAAGCTTTCTGTTGAACAAATAATGATGTTCCTCATTAAACTCCTTCTATTACTGCATCACATTTTGGAAAATGGGTTTTTAAATAGATCTGTAGTATTTTTTTAACTGTTGGAATCCTTCCAGAAATAGGGAGTTGTGGGAGAATAAAGAACTGAAGTGAATAAAGATTACTGGATTATTGTAAATAGAGAGCAGACATTTTCAGATGGATTCGAGTCAAAAGTCTGTGACTTGATATAACCAAGATTCTTCACTAGCTGTATTATCAGCTATTATTCCAAGATTAGCAGTGATTTTGAATGTAGATTAAGGCATGATGAATCATAGATCTGGTTTTGAAAATCTTTGCCTGAAACCCTGTGTTTGTGAAGCACAATCATAATTAAGTGCAAGTTCCTCAAAAATCTGTTGATAGAATATTTTCTTTTGCATCCACTTGGCATCATTTCCACCTTTTCCACAATTTCATAGCGAAAAACATAGCAGCAATTGCTTGATTTCCTAGTGCAACTCTCCAGTAATTATTGGAGAACCATTAGGGATCACTGTGGTGTTTTTTACTTTCAGTGCCTTCCTTAGCCCAAATAATGCCTGGACACTGCTGGCACGAATAGGTGTCCATGACTAAGTGCAGCGTGAGGGAAGTGCAGAGTTAATGCTTTGACTCAGAAACAGGGATACACAGGCTGCTTCATGGAACTGGAACACAAACACGTTTGTAATGATTAGGGGAAATGGAAATTTCAGGAAGGAATTATATAGCAATGAAAAATAATGGAAGCATCAATGAGAACTAATAATGTTCACCTATAAAAAACACCTTTAAAAAGTAAATACAGCATTATCCTCTCATTCTCACTTTCACTCTGACCTTCTGATAAGTCCTGAATCTGGATTGAGGTTTACTGCTTGCTAGCATTATGATGTTTTTTATACGTTGCTCCTATATATTATATAGTCTTTTCTGTACTTATTGGTTATAGACAGCATCCATTTTCTCTAGAAATACATTACATAGCTTATAAAAGAATTAAAATAAACCATCTACTGAAGGTTTTCTTTGAAAAATATAATTCTTCATCTTTGTGGTCATCAGCAATTAATCAGTTTTTAATTGGACATAATTAATATTTTTTAGTATTTTCAAAATGCAAAACCTGCAAAATAAATTAGGAATAACCTTTCCCTTATATTAATGTTAAAGTAATGAAGGGACATGTTTGTTAATGTATAGTATGATATTATGATCAATTGTTTTGCTTGGAAAGTCTTAATTTTTTGCTCTGCCAGTATTAAAATTGCTTGTTAAGACAGAAAATAGGCTTGTAAAATATATCCAAAACTTAATTTTTTCACCCTGATTGAACCAGAGTATGTGTTAATATAACATTACTTGCATCACACAGAACTTCTCCGCCACAGCTCTAAACATAAGAAGGGTGACTGCAAGGTGATTTCCCTAAAGGCATTTAACAAGCCTCTGGCAATACTTAGAGTAGATCCCAAGTCTGCTGAAACACATCCCATGCTGCCTTGGCTGAGTAGGAATCTTGCTTTTGTGTAGAGAAATTAAATTTAAGGGACATTTATACACTAAAAACAAATTGCAATATCCTTACATGACGAGAGTGATTCTTTGTCAATGAAGAAAATGGGTTTTCTTTGTCCATGTAACAAAAATTCTTAAGCGAAAGCTAGGAAATGTATTTTAAAGTTAGGAGAATCATCCTAAAAGACTACAGACTGCTAAGCTATGCTCCATATGTGCACCTCACCGTAACATCTTCTGTTCATGCATTTAAAGGGATGAGTCTATTAATGAAATTCCCTCTTGCCTTTACCTTAAAATCCCTTTTAGAATTAAGCAGCCACTGACTCAGTGCTTGCATCTGAGCTTTTAATTCAAGTCACAGGTCTCACTGATGTATTAAAATGTCAGCTTTGCCATTTTACTTGCTGTTTCTTGCATTTGTTTTCATTTTACTAATTCTTGACACAGAAAGTCCTCTCTCTCGTCTATCTCTGATTTTTAATACAGAAGGATTTTTTACCATCACTGTCAAGATCATTGCTTCAAATCACATATAAATTCGTAGTTTTGTACAAAGGCAGTGTTGTCATTACATCACTTTCCCTGGTCCTAAAAGACTAAATAAAACAAAAGTAAAACAACAATTAAAATAAACCTCACTACACTCTGAAGACCATATGTAAGGGCAATATGATTTAGCTAGCTGGCTATGTTGTGCTTGTATGTAGGATTCCACACCACTGTGGGAATATCTGTGCTTCATTTTGAGAACTTTAAGAGTGTCTCTTGACCAAAGTTGCTGGGATCTGATTTTCAGAACATGAGGCAGAATTTCCCACACTCAAGTTTACTTTGAAGATAGCTCTTTGTAAGTGATCGGCACATAGCAAACCATTTGATCTCCTTCAAGGGTAAGAAAGATAGCAAAAACCAAGTGTTATTCTAATAATGCCTGTAAGACCTAATACAGATGAAAGCCTTACGGTGCTAAGCTCTGATCTGTTACTAAAATGTGTGACAAGAAGTTTTCATGTCACCATTCTCTAGAGGAAGAAATAAAACATCAAGTCTACAAGCAGGGCCCAACCTCAAAATTCCAGCTTCTAGGCCCCAGTGTTTAGCCACAAAAATTTCTCCTAACCACACTCTTTTAAAGGATGGAGTATTGTTTTGCTGATGAATATGTATCTGTAAAAAATACTTTTTTTTATATCACGAATAGGATCTGTTTGGGATAGCTGTGCCCTTTCACAGTAGGTTAAGTCACATGGGGTACTCTGGACCCCAACGCAATCCATCCTCAAGCACAAGTGTAATCTGAATCCCTTCCACGCAAGCACTATTATTACCTGCAATTCTCAGTTCACCAAGAATAAGCCCTTATAACCCTACATGGTCCCCGAATTTTACCTGTGTAAAAAAATGATCTGTCAAATAGCAAGAATTAATTACCTTAATTATTGATTTGGTTCAAGTGCTGATAAAAAGTGTTAATTTTTCATGACTTCAGCACAGATGATAAAACAGCACAGAGTTTTCAAAGTATTGATCATCTCAAAAACTCCATGTGCTTTAGTCCTGTGATTAAAAAGAACAAACAAAACCTCTCACAGGGGAAGAGAATTATAATTTTCTTCTAGATTTTTGGAAAACTCATAACAGCCCAGAAGTCCATCAAGTGCAGTAAAGCAGACATCAACAGAAGGACCAACAGTACCCACAATTTAAAAATATGTTTCTCTGAGGAACTTCAATAATTTTTGAAAATACTTCTGGAAATTTACATAGCTGAAGTTTCTTTTTGCTAAATGTAGATATTTTATTCCAGGAACTTTGAACTGTAAAATTGTTAAGTGATATCCTATATGGAAAGAATCAATCATAATACAGTTCTATACTTTATACTGTATTGTGTGTTCTAGCTTGCAGTGAGGTGTAGACAAATCTTGTCTTTAAGTAATTTTCAGAAACAAATGCACTTTTACTTCTGAAAGTGAATTTCTACAGTGTTATCTCTAGACCTCCATTTTCTGCCGAGCTCATATCCCATTTAGTAAAGTCTTAATTTAAAAAAGCCCACTGTTCTCCTTCAAATATGCTTTGATTGTCTTGGATAATATTCTAACAAATAGATGTACCTCATGACTTATTTGGTAACTTATTTGGCAGATTTAGATCTACTGCTGAAAAGTGAAATTAGTCAATTAGAGTGAAGAAGAGTAATTAGAATGGGTAAAAAAGTTTTATTAAATGGTTTTAAGGTCTCAGCTTACCAAAAATTAACACTCCTTACTGTTCCAAAGCACCCACTTTGTGCATTCATGTTCCCTACCAACATGCTCCTTCCCATGGGAGCAAAGGACACAGCTTTTGAGTGTCTGCAGATGGAATTCCTATTTGAGATCATACGGGTGCAGCCCACATTTAGACCTTTGTTTTAGAACTGAGCACAGAATTCAGAAGAGGACCTGAAAGAACTGAATTTTTGTGTGAGTTCATCCTTTCCTGAGGAGAAATAATGTTTTAAAACACTTCATTGTCACTGAGAGCTATACTGAGCAGATTAAAACAAACAAAGAAACAAACAACAAAAAATCCCTAACAACAAACCAAAAAAAAACCCACCACCCTTTAACTTCCAGCAACTGAGAAGTAAAAAATTATTTAATAAGTCACTTAAAAATAGCGGCAAAAAGATTGACATCACAGTGGAGTAGGAGCTGGGAATAGAACTTCAGTTGTTTTCACTGACTGTGACTTTATAGCTGGTCCTTCCTTCCTCCTAAAACGTCAACATATTAATTATGGAAGACATACAGCTTGGGAGTATTTATGCAGATTGCTGCATGTAAATTCCATTTCATGAGACCAGTGTATTTCCTCAAAATTAAAAGATATTTTGAAAATTATTTTACTCCTCAAGTAAAATCTCTGAAGGAGATGCATTACTGAGAAGTTGCTACAGAAACTGGATTGATTCCTACATCCAGAAATGAGGGAAACAACAACAGAGCAAAAGAAACCGAGAAATTCCGCTACTCCTAAAAAGGAAAAAAAAAAAAAGCACATCTACAGGAACACAGTTTTAAAAGAAAAACTAATCTGAAAAGCTAACAAAAAGGCAGTTTCTTTAATGAACCTTCTGAAAGCAGCAAATGGTACATACATTTCCTAACAAACTCTTGCTGTTCTTGTTGAGAAAAACTCTTTCAACACAGCACCATGGTGTGGAAAAGCTTTGTACTGTGTTTTCAGCTTCCCAACTTGGTTACTCATTTTGTTGTCTGTCATACTAATCTACGAAACTGTACCAAGGACTCTTCACTCCCCCCTCACGAGAGACATTTCAGTGCCAGCGAGCTCATTGGCTCCAGCGGTGTTTCCATTCCACAGAAGTTGCCAGTGTTGCTAATTGAACTGCCACTGCTCCTGCTGTTCAGATTATTTTATCCTGACCCTAAAAGCAGTGCGACAGGTTCTCCTTGTGCAATTTAACTAGGAAGAATTGTTCTGCAAGTCAACAGGAAGAAGCTAATGAAGAACTGGAAGAAATTTACTAATAATGGATAAAACTTGTTGAAATAAAACACCAAAAAGCATTCAATGTTTTAACTGAAGAGTTCAGACTCTATTCACTTTAGTGTATTTATGTTTGGCCTGCTTTATACAAATAATAGAAGAAAACCTGCTGTTTTCCTGGAGTATTTGGAATAGTTTGTTCCTAAGTGAATAATAAGTGCTGCAGCTTCCCCTTAAAAAACAACACAAGTTGTTCTGCCAACCCAGCCTCGCTCCCTTTTTCTATTCTGTCAAACATTGCATTCACACATCCCATGAAAAAGATGAGACCTCCCTTTTATAACAGTTCTCTTCTCAGTTCCAGCTTCCAGCCAAGCAGCTCTCTGGCAGACTGGCATTTTAAAGATATCACTTCTCCACCACCTTCCTGTCCAGTAATTTCACACAATTATCCAACCAGGACCTGCAGATCTGAACTAAGATTGCATCCCCAGTCAAGAGGGGACAGACATTGTAGCATGGGACATAAAGTCACATCAGAGTTCAAGGCTGGACTTTATAACACATTTTTAGCAGCGGTTGGATGGGATATCAAGCCTTTCCCATTGTAACTAGAACAGACATCCCAAAATATATTAAACACATAAACATTTTTTAGTTCCACAAATGGAATTGTCCTGACTACCATCATGTGGAATCGCCTTAAAATATCAGAGGAAAGAGCTTTTCTGACAGTGTGCTTACTGTAATTTTTTGGTTTTTATTTGAATAAGAGATCTAGGAAGATGGCTCCTGGCTGAAATATTTTCCTGGAATATCAGACATGACATGAAGGTATATTTAATTATCTCTTATTTCCCTTAAGTATTTATAGAACTTTACAAGGCAAGCTGGTGCATATCTATTAATATCCATATCTATCCATCCATCTTTTTATCTATTCATACCCACCTATTTTATCATAAAGTAACTAAGTAGATCACTTACCTAAGGATATCCTATAAGACTACCTAAGAGTTGTGAATCAAGGACAAAGGCTGAACTCAACTGAACTGAATAATAACTGAAAGAAATGCTGAACAGAATGCTGAACCAGCAGCTGAAACTGAATACTCATGAGGCTGGGGTGGTGCATGGGAAAGAGGCCACTGTCTGGGGAGCTGTCACCATACAGAGAGAGTTACTGAAAGAGAATCTCTGCCTTCTGCTCTTAGTGTGGAAAAGTTTACACAGAGCCACTCAGGGAAAACACCATATTTATAAACTTAGGTCCGGTTTAGAGGAGTGAATCATTTGCTACTTGCTGAGTAAAAGGTCCTCTTACAAGAGCAAGGCTAATCTGACAGTGTTTTTTTTCCCCTAGGGAAGAGAGGCAAGAAAAAATCTTATCAAACTTGGCCTTTCTTAGCCCAATAACAGCAAAG
Source organism: Platysteira castanea (assembly GCA_013397175.1). Classification (NCBI taxonomy): domain Eukaryota; kingdom Metazoa; phylum Chordata; class Aves; order Passeriformes; genus Platysteira; species Platysteira castanea. Next base: position 544,903 of record VYXC01011656.1, on the reverse strand, counting down.
GGCATGATTGCAAAAACACTGCCTTCTGGGTTTCTTGCCAGCCTTTATTCAGAGTTTAGCCCTACCGATCTACAATGTTCCTTTGCCTTCCCTTTACAAAGCATAACTTGCCAAAAATGAGGAACTTTAAGTATTTAAAATGTGAGTTTTCTTGACCTAGCTATCTTAGGAGTGGCTGGCACTTTGCCAGCAGGGACCACCATGCCTGACTTTCTGACAGGTGAAATGAAAAAAAGGAATTGTGCTCACTGAAGCAAACCCTCCCAACAGTGGATGTTTATGGGAAAGTGACCAGAAAGAACCTGTGTGATCATCCACTGTGACCTCTTGAATATTGCAGAATATTAAAGAACTAGATGTAATCCAGAATATGACATTCACCCGATTCCTCCGTGTTTTCCACGGCTGTTTCACTAGCAAGTGGTGGTGTAAAAGAATGATTCAGTCTCATTCCTGTGAACTAAAACTGGAAAAATTCAGCATTGATGAAAACTACTAAAGAAATCTAATTGCTTGAACTGAAGCCTGGCAAAAATATGTGTAAAATCATCACCTTAAATAAAATGGGAGAGAGCAAAAATATTCCTAAATAGTTTTACAACAATACAATCAGCATATTAATACAACATCACCAGTTCTTTCATCCACCCATCACTGAACAAACATTAAAATTATCGATTTAGTGTCTGTGGTACAATGGTAATCTTTATTCTGACAAAAATAAGTTTCTGAGAACCCTTCACTACTTCAAATTTACTAGAGACAGTTTTCACTTGTGGTTCCTAAATGCACCTCTGCTACCTGAAGGATTCCTTATGCTTGGATATTTAGTGCAAGTGTTAGCTAGATACCTGTGGGAAGTCATTCAAAGCTTCAAAAGGAAAATTTCCAGAGTAACATTTTAAAAAAAATTCTTCTCTTTGAGAGGATTATTTAGGACAGCATGAAAACATGCATTTAAAAAATATTGTCAGCAGGGTGACATGATACAGTGCTGGTCTTTGGCTAAGAAAACTAGGAAAAGGCAGAACAAAAAATGTTCTTTGTAATGTGAGAATTTTGGACCGACATGATAAATGGGTTTGTGTAGCTCCTCATGTTTCCTAAAGGCACCACACTCTACAGGAACAGCATGTCTGTCAAACAAAGTTGCTATGAATCAGACCTCAACAAATAGAAAGAAAGATATTAATCTGCAGTTGCAGTTTTTCTGTCTTTATGTAATTTCTTTTTTGTCTGTGATAAATTAAGAAATATACAGGAAAAAATATATAATAAAAACAAACAAATATATTTTGCTGTTTGAAGAGATTTTAAAATCCATTTAAAATTATTTCATCTGCTAAATAAATTGCCAGGTTTTATTCATTGTAGCAGATCAGACCCCAGAATTTCCAAGAGAACTTTGCTCCAATTTGACACAAACCAGTTTAGCCTACATTTTTCATAGTCCTTAAAGTGTTGCCTTAAAAAGATTTACCTGAAAAATTGTGTCCAGCTGTTGCAGAATCCCTGTTGTCACATAAATTAAGTGCAACTACTTCGAAACATCTTTTGCAATTCTTCACTGCCTGGACATGGACTGTATTTATGTGGAACTTAAAGATATATCTCCTCTGCTTTTCTGAGTATTGTGACAAAAGCAAAGAACTGGATTTTTTATGTTTTCTGCTTCCAAAAACTTAAGCTTATTTGTCTCCATATTTGGTCCACTTACTGTGGCATAACCACTTCTGCTAAGGAATGATCAAGATATTTTTCAACTGCATGTTTCTCTAACATGTTCTTTGTCCAGAGATCACAGCAGGTTGATAACAATACTAAAAAACGAGATAAGAACTCCTTTAAAAAAAAATTGGCTGATTGATGTACAAAACAAAAAGAAAGAAAAGAACATTGACAGATGAACAGAGCAGTTCATACTTCAGAACATAAAATTTTGTTATTTTTGTAATATTTATAATTTCTTATTATATGATAAGCTCAAATCCTACAAGTTCTTCAAATATCCGGAAATCCCATTAAATACCTTCTCAGAAGGGAAAAGCTTACTAAACTGGCACAGAAATATTGGAAATCACCCATCTTTTCAGATTTTTATTTACTTTTCTAATGCAATATCTATTAGTTTCACCATATTTTTGTCGATTATCAGAAAAAGAAACAAGTAAATTATCAAGCACAGTACTTTTCAAGAAATAAACCTGGAGAGACAGATAAATATTCTGCTACAGCACGAAAATTTTCTGCCTGGTAAACCACTCACCACAAGCATTAGTTTTGCACTTCAAGGTCACCTCCCTCCTCCCTTCAGGAGTCTCAAGTTTCTTGCAGTTAGTAGCTTGGCAACCCCGTCCATCTTCCTTTCCTTACTTACTGGTAATAAAGGCAGTGTTGGACAGTTAAAAAAGAAAAAACCAACACCAAATCAAAACAAAACACAGAGCTCCCCCAAAAACATAGAAAATAATATTTAAAAGATAACTGTTATTTATTTCCATAAGTCCTGGAGGTTTTTAAATGCCAGCTTCAGTGAGGATGAAATGCTTTTCTTTTGTTCTTCATCTTCTAAGTAAAAACATTTAAAGTTACTGAAGCATGGGGAAAATCCCAAGTGTCATGTGTGGAGCAAGCCCCACCAGCTAGCTTTTTTGTTTACTAGGTTGTTCTTAATTTTTAAGTGGATCTAACTTAGTCATGTTGTTGGATTTGCACACAATCTGTAACAGGGAAGCTTTCTGGTTTTTTGGAGGAGTTCACCCTACTGCATTAGAATCTGGAGAGGGACTAATTGACAGATAATATTAGGAAAAGAGAGCCTGAGAGAGGGTGCTCAGCCAACACAGCCAATTAATGTGAGACAAACTGGCAATAGACCAGGGGATGGTACTTACTTTGGGAGGTTTAATTTAAACTAATGAACAGTGTCCTGTAAGAAGGGTCAAAAAAGGAAACTTGATGTACTGTTTCTTCACTTGATGCTCTTAAAAAGTTAGCTGACCTACAGATCTCTTGTATCTCCATTGTTGAGAGAATTGCAACCTTCTTTATTTTCACAGTTTTTCTGTTTTTCTGCCTTTCCTGTCTCTGGCCTGTTGGCTTAGTTGTTGGTATGTTTTATGGTTATTTTTTCCATTTTTTTTTCCTGTGTGTTTCTTAAAAATTATGCTACTTAATTTTTATCCTTTCTGCTCTGAACTTTGCAATCCTTGTTCCAAGTTTTCTGTTTCCTGGCCGTGGATCACATGTGTTTCTTTGCTGCCATGCAAACAGCTGTGGGAATATGCAACTTGGAGTGGTTATATCCTCTCTGAATGTCCCACATAAGCTACTCCAGCAAACGCCTGCCTGAAGTGGTACTGTGGAACCAGGATTATGGTAGGTGACTTTCAGGGAGCAAACGATAGCTTTGCCAGCAGCTGCTGGAGCACATTACAGGGCGGTAGCTGGAATGTGTCCAGGGTCATGCAGATTTATCCACTCCCACGGCATTTCTCCACTGCTCTGCACATTACTCTCATCTTTCAACCCTCCCTGGGAATGCTGAACCAGCTTGGGGAGGAAAGATATTAAGCATATATTTAGTGCCACTGGAAGTGAAGATTACAAATGGGATTTTCCTTTCTTTGCAAGTGCATTTTGTTCGAAGTTTGCTAAAATTTTAAAGAAAAAAAACCCCAAACACATACAGTTAAAGCCTTCCTGTATTTTTATGTAAAGTAATAAATTGCATCTTATATGCATTTTATACTTGTACACAATGGATTTATACATGCACATGCTCATATACACATGCATGTGTGGATCACTTAGTGAAACACAGGCACTTGTGTAATAGAGCACAACAGCTCTATAACACTTTTAACACTGAGACACTGAAATCATATTTTAGAATAGAAAACTAAGGCAGAAGGGAAACTGTTAAGAGAGTTACAGGCAGAACGCCTCCATTTTGTTATCTAACCTGAAATCAGTGAAGGGTGTGAAGAGCAGCATCTCTGCTCTTAGGAACAGTGGCCTGTTAAAAGAGAAACACTAAAGAAAATATGAAACCAAACTCATTTTCAAAAAAACCCTGCAGTTGTCTCTCTTTATTCAATTTATTTAGTTTCAATTTATAATTGAAACTAAATTGAGCCAGAATTTGAGCAAAATAAGAGGAGTGAAAAAGGGTAATCCATGAGATTGGAAGGCAGAGGGAGAAGGCAGGAAGCTCTTTCACATATGTATGGACAGGGAAAATAGAAGTGATTAACATTCTAAACCCATAGGCTATTTCGTAATCAGTTTTTCTATTCAGCTATCCACAGTGACTGCAAGGTGAAATGCAAATTAACACCACTTGTATCTCCTACCTCATCATTACTGATGTGTTGGAAAGAGACAGGACAATAACTACACCTGTCCTAGGGTAGGAGTTCTGTCCTGTCACCCACAGATGTTCCCTGCATGTTTGGTCTTAACCAGCAACACACACTGAGGCAAGTACCAACATCTACGATGCATTGACTGCACTTCTGCTCCTCAAATATGTTTCTGTATATCAAGATGTTTAATGTATGTCCCCCTTTTCCCCTTAGCATGCTCACTTTTGTGATTTTTCTGGTTTTCCCTACATTTTATCCCATCTTCCATTTATATTTTAAATGAAATAGGCAATAAATTCAACTGGTTTCCTTTACTATCATTAAATAAATGAGTTTTCAGATGTGCTTCAGTTAAGGGAAAGGGGTAGAACAGTCCAAAAAATGCAGTCACTCTGCAAGGGCTATATACAACATAGGACGGTGCCAGTGTTGAGGTACAAACAAGCTAGAGGGTGATAGATTTGAAAAATAGTAGGGCAGAAATAATGTAAGACAGCTTTGGTGATGTTGAAAATATTCATCAGATGGCGTTTAGGAGGGGAAGAAATGAAGGGTGATAAAATTATTAATGGTAACTGGGATTCAGCCCTAAATTACTGGGAGTATTATTTTTGTATAGGAGATGAAATTATTAAAATGCTCTTGAGTTTGGGTTTTTTTTCAGGAAACTAAAATTGATAAATTGACAAAATTTCATATATCTTTTTCTGCCTTGAGCAATATAAACAAAAAGAAGTTCAGTGAAAAAACTATGATGTCAATGGTTTGGGCAGCAAATGAGACAGAAATTACCATTGTTGCTCGAAATGGGAATGTATAGTTGATATGGTACATCAGATGAAAAGAAAATTAAAACTCAAGTAAATAGAGAAATAAAGAGACATTTCTTAATACCACTCACTTTGCAGCTCATATAAAAATAGTGCATAATCCCATTATATCTCAAGAAGATTTATCAGGGACATATTAACTATTGTAAGAGTCTTATTATCCTGCATGAAGATATTGAAATGGATGAGTTTGAAAACTGTAATTTCTAATTTTCTAAGGAAATTAAGGTTTTGGGCAGAATTCCATCAAGAAAGAATGATAACGTGGGATGCAGATGGTATGACTGCTAATACTAGAGAAGTTAAAGTAACTACTAAGTAAGGGTTGAGGAAACATTCTTGAATGTACTTGGTTGCAGAGTCTTCCTACCTAGACAACTCAGTAATCATTTATATTTCTATATTTATGAGGTTTTTAAATCCTATTTCTTTGAACTATATATAGTAATAATACCATTACTAGCAATATAAAAAATAATATATATGTTACATGTGTATGTTAGAATGTAGGTTATTGAAAAAGCGTGCATGGTATCAAATGTGTGGAATTGCATGTTAAGATAATATACTCTATTCTCAATTTATTGAAATAAAAATTAATAATTTTATTTTTCTCCAAAGATTAGTATTTCATAGCCTTTTTATAGGAGAGGAAATGAGTATATAGGAAGAAAAGTATTTCTAATGTCACAGGGAGTCGATTTCTATGACTTGTAGCTCCACTGGCATTCCCCCTCAATCTCCTTGCTTCTCCAGATGATTATAGATCAATGTTTGGATTTATGAATAGTTTCCATGCATAAAACTTTATTCATTATAGGGTTTTGGCCACAAGTGATGCATCGCCTAATTCCACCTGTACTATACAAACAATAGTGTACAAACCCTCCATGCTGTATATCTAGAACAAAAAATAAAGCAAACTAGAAAGTCTACAAATAATTTTGATTTTCAGCCATTATCCCCAGTTGTGTGATCCTTTATATTGACTCTAATGTCCCTCATTTCACACAACTCAAGTAAAGATATATATCTTTAAATAAAATATCCCTCTACTTTGACTGAGAAAAAAATGGAATAAGGCTTGTGGCTTTTATCAACTTGTTTCTGAAAAATTCAGCAAAAGAGCAGTCAAAGGCTGACAAACTGGTAAATCTTCCTTAACTTTTTACAAGCCCTTTCATTATTTCTTCTTCCTGAGCTGAGCAAAGAAATAGAGCACATATTCCACAGTCTTCATTCCACATCTCTGCTCTAATAAGCCCCAGCCTAAGTCACTGGCTTCCTTATATTACTGTGATTTGTTTATAATTTCCACAACAGGTAGGCTGAATTTAGAAATTTGGTGCAAATGTGTGGATCAGTTGATTGAAGCAGTTTGTGCTGAGGAGTCTCTCTCACTACTGGGGCACTGAGAGTTTATTTCCAACTGGATTTCTTCATCCAAGGGAAACATTTCAACTACTCATGATGGAAAACTTTCTGAAGGAAAGAGGCAGTGGCCCACACTAGAGACCTGAGAGCAAAACCCTGCCATGGTTTGGATCTGAAATTCCTCACTAAGCATTGGAGCACTTTTTGAAAAGAGCTTCTGTTGATATTCCTCCAAAATGAACTGAATTCTGGCAACAAAACCACAATGGAAACCAAGGCTGCTCTCAGAAAAAGGCGTTGATCTCTAAGCAGCAGCACTGCTCTGAATCAGCTCACTACTGGAAACACAGCTAAAGTCTACACAAAGACCCTTTGAAATAATTTTTTCCAAGGCCATGAAGTACACCCAAACTTGAGTGGAATATATCTTTCCTTATCAATATCTCAATCTACTCTTCCCTTACATATGATTCTAAGATCCTTTGATAGGGCAGCATTCACTCCCAGTAACTCTTTAGACAACACAAAATTGAGCAGAGCTCATAAGTGTCCTGCCATTGAAAGATCCTCTCATAGACTAGAAAAACAGGTAAACACAAATCTCACAAAGTTGAGGAAAAGGAACTGTCAAGTCTTGCATCAGTTTTTCTTTGCAGTTACAATCAGAAATCAAGTGCTTCATGTATAATATTAAAATAAATAAAGAGAATTAAGTTTGAATTTACACAGATTTAAGAGCTGCAGTAGAAAAAAGAAAGTAAGAGTTTGGTTTCTTTAATCTTACATGTTTTAAGCAAAATAAAAGATAGGACATTAAAAACATCTGTTGTAATATACTGTGATTAAAATATAGTTAGGTAATGCAATTTGCCCTGGACAGAGGCAGTCCAACAAGTTCAGGGTCAGCAGAAGGGAGATGGTGAGGGGAAGAACATACTCTAAAGCACTGCAGTGATTTCCTGTGGTAATTGGTCATTTTTAATCAAGAATTTTAAAACATTTTCCTGTTATGAAAAACTTTTATCTTTTGACACCAGATCAATGCCACCCTACTGGTTTTTCACAAAATAAGAACGCAGTGATATTTCTGTTATTTTCAGATGCAGATCACATTCAAAAGAGTCAAATACGGCATGTGTCATGAGTGATCACAGCAAGTTTAACCAATACCCGTATATGATAAAATGTACTAATGAAACCCTATCTTTGAAAGGGACTGTAAAATTATCCATTACTGAAGGAATGGAGAAAGGAAAAAACCAAGGATGTCTTTTAATGAACTGGAATAAACTGTTCTGACATGGCTTTCAGCTGCAGGTGGGTCTCAGAGCAGACAAGGTTAACAGTGATAGTATCAGGCACAACTGAATCAAATGAAAGGCAGGAGGAAATAACTGGCGTGTCAGAGATCAGACTTTGTAAAGCCATCTCAAAATCTGGAGAAAGGCATGAAAAGGCGGGAGTATTTTAGAATAATTTTAAAGGAACGTGAAGTCTTTAAGTCAGAAACAATCATTTCACTGCATAGCATGACCTTCTTCATGGCTCAGAGTGTCAGTGTCTTGCACTTCTTATGAAGTCTGTGCATAAAAGAATGGTAGAAAATTTAGAGATTGTCTTCCATCAAAGCAGTTAAATATGTTTGATGAGTAAGACTGATTTCAAAATACACTTCTGTGAAGCAATGAAAATGTACAGATGTAGATACACTTCCAGGTAACCTGACCCCATGCTCCCTTTTGTGCTGCTTTGCTGTATTGCCTATGAAAGCAGGACTGCAATAAAGTTTTCCACTAGCAATTAGTGTGAGAACATGTCCCCAGATTTTGGACTTTTGTCCATCAAAACCAGCACCTGGTCAGACTGGCCTCCCATGTGGAGCATATGCCCCTGTTAGCTTAGCATGGAAACAGGAGTGAAACAGAGTGCAGAAGAGCCAGCATGTGTCAAGTCTTGCCTGATATGAAGGTATGAGATAGCCAAGGAGAGCAGTAAAAGCATCACAAGGCACTCTTTGGCTGTGTTTTATTGACACAGAGGAATAGACTATTTTGTTCTCTCTGGAATTGTTCACACTTTCACTAACAGAATTTGTTCTGTCCAATCCTATTCTAAAAAGTCCTTGAAAGTTCATATCCGAAATAGAATATCATGAAAAAATACCCATGCAAGAGCCAGCTGTCTTGGATGTGTCACTGATATCCCAAACTACCTGTGTGCTGTACATCACCTTGACACATTCATGATGGAGTGGTTTCTCAGTTTCTTATGGACTCACACCAGCCCTTCCCATAAAGGAGTTCACTAAACAATAGCAGATCTGATTGGTGAGGCTCTCACCATTGCTATTATATGGTGGGGTTTTTCTAATGCTCTTTGATGCTCTGAATTAACATATTTCCTTTGCAGCATCCTTAAGAGTCAGAACCTAATAGACTGTAACTCTTGTCACCACAGTACTAAAAGCTTACCTAGTTTCTGCACTTGCATGTGTAATTAGGACTATCAGTCTCTTTAATTGACCTCCACTAAATAACCCCTTCTCACTTGATCTAGTATTTTTCTTCTGGGACTTTCTGCCTGCTGGTACTGACAACGTGCAGCCCTCTCATCGGGCTGACGTACCAGGGCTGCAGGAATATCACTGGTGACTGCCATTTCATGCTTCATTACAACGGCGCATCTGAAATCATAACACTAATTAGCAAACAAGTCTCTTCTACACCTGCCTGAACGATGCAAAATGAGATCACTGGCAGGTTGAGCACAGCCTAATTAAAGCACTTTACCATACAGTTAAGTGGTCAGTACAGTGGCCTTATTCTGCCTATCACAACTGTACCATTTTGCTCTTGTAAACTCATCATTCTAGACAGATATTAGGATAAGATTTATCCTGCTTCTGTTTTCCCTAATAACATCTCTGCAACAGATAATTTTACATGTGAATTGGTTATTAGTTATTGTAGCATGACTGGTACAACTTACTCCTATAGTCATGTATTCACCAATAACAACATATTTTCAATAGCTTTTAGTCAGAAGCAGTTCAAATAAGTCCATAAGTATCTCCCATGTGTCTATTCACACACCAGAGAAGGAAGGGACTTTCCCTACATCTGTATATATTAAAAATAATAACCCTATTAATTCAATTTACCCATCCATTAATAAAAGAATCTGAAATGTATCCTACAATCTCATATAATTTAACCTCAGCATGGCTGCAGAAAATTGCACAAGTTGTCACTGCCATTTTTCAGGCTAGCATTGGGGTACAGTGAGTCTGTGACTTGCCTTAGGTATCAAAATCAGGCTCTGAGACAGAGCTGGGAATAGACCTTAGATTTACAGTCTCATAGCCCAGTGCTCTGACTGAATAAATCTCTGTGTCTGCTTTCTCCACTCTAGGGAGGACTGCAGTGCCCCAGCCTGCAAAAGGAACTTTCAGGAAAAGATGTATCTGTTAATTATTACCTGTTAGGTGGTTTTTTTATCACAACGTCTGTGCTTAAAAGTCATTTCCATTATAAGCACTTGCACAAAAGACTACTTCTAGAAATCTCTTGATCCCACAGTGCTTATGATAAGGATACTAAAAAGGAAACAGGTGAATCTAAAATGTCGAATCATTCCAAAACCTGAAGTCTAAATTTTTCAACTTCAGAAGAAATACCTTCATTTTAGAGCGTAGCAAATACATGAACAGTTACTATGTAGTCCTGGGAAAAAGAAATCATTCCAAGTGAACTCATTGTTGGATTTCCTTTAATATATTTAAAAAAAACAATAAAAAAGCCCCCAATCACCAACCAAAAAAACCAAAACTAAACTAAACTCTGAAGAAATTAAAATTTTCTGCAGAACTTGAAGACTGAGAAATTTGCCCATCCTCCTAAATATTTTGCATTTGGGAATCCTCACTGCTAGGTACGATATGTTAAAGCCAGTGGAGCGCCAAAGACAGATGCTTTTCTACAATATACAAAGAGAGCAAAAGGTGTGGAGGCTACTACCTCCTCATGCTGTACAATCTAAAGAAACAGCCAGCTCTAAAAAATGGCGGGGACTTTGTGCCTCCAAAGCATTATGAAGTCCTTTCCAGCAGCCTTTGAGAGGACACACTTCTTTCTCTGTGACTCCACTGAGTTTTCTTGCCATACAGAGAAGAAGCCATAGCTTTGTCCTTCTCTACCCCTTGAGCTGCTGCTCTCAGCTGTGGCAGGACTAAGGCACACCAATATATCTGCCCTGCCTCAGTGCACAAGACAACAGAGGGAAGCAAAGTCTTTGGTATGACCTCATTAAGACCCCACAGAGCAAAACACAAGTACTCTGTCACAGCGCTGAGCTTGTAGCAATGGACATTGCCAGGATATTGCCCTGCTGTAACTCCTGGCTGCCGTGGGATTAGGACATGTGGTTTCATCATTTCATCACCCTAAGAATGCTGACATTGTTAAAACTGGGCAAAAAATCTCACATTTCAGAAAAAGCAGACTTCTCATCTACGAAGTAACTTTCTAACCAGAGAAATCCATGCACTTCACCAAGGGATATATCAAGAAAGCAATGGGTTACGGCAGCATTTGTTGTCTTTTTATACTTTCAAAGGGAAGGATATCTATATTTGCACACTATGGATGTATTTAAATTTGGATTCACATCAGCCAGAAAAAAATAAATTAAGAAAATAAAGGAGCCAGGAGTGAATATTTATGAAGGAAGTCAATCCATAAATCAAATTATTTAAGACAGACTGTACAATCCGTCCCTTAACTGGCTTTTCTCCGTTAAAGACATTTGATTGCACAGTCTTCTTTTATTCCAGAAATATCAAAGAAAATTGTCCAAAGCCCAAGCCCCTCATTTCACAAGAGCTGTACTACATCACAGAAAGGGAGGATGGGGATTTGCCTGCTAATGGGGCACTTTGAATTAGTGGAAGCCACGAGGAAACTGTTGTTCTCCTGGAGGTCTCTGCCTGGCAGACTGGCCCTGGCTCAGGTCGTTCTTCCTCTCAGTGAAATCACTGCGAGTCCCTGGGGTGTGGTGAAGTGCACTCCTGCCACCACACCAGTGAATCAAACCATGCAAGGATGTCTCAGCCCTGACCCTGCGTGTGTCCCCACTCCCCCTGCTCTGGGCCAGGGCAGTGACAGTCTGAGCAGCCAGGACAGCACAGCTGTGAGTCCAGGACCCTGCAACACGACCACAGCATGGCTGCGGGGGCCAGTATTGGGAAAAGAGGGAAGTTATACTTTGGCAGTTTTTATAAATACTTATCTTCCCTTTTCGCCCCAGCACAACAGCTGGATCCAGCCAAACAATATTTAAGACGAGCAGTCCCACAGTCCCAGAGCACCAAAGTGACACTGGGCACTGTTAGCTGTCTTCATAACTTCTCTGCTCTCCAGGAATAGCTGGATGTGTTGTCAGAATATGACAGCAATAACAGCTTCACCTTAAGGTTCTCAATATGAGAACACCTCCACTAATGTGATAGAGGAAGCAATTCATTATCTTCAGTGTGCTGTTCAAGGGGCCAGGGAGCCTGGTGCTGGAGGCTCTCTCTGCTCAAGCTGTGTGCAAAGAGAAGCAACAGCGTTTTACACTTGCAGTGCCCCATTCTGCCCGGGGAAAATGGATCCACAGGAGGCTGGTGAATCAATCCCCGTAAGTATGTCTTCGAAAAGAGCTAAATTTGGGGGGTTTATGCTGAAAAGGCTTGATTTTCCTATGCTGTACAAAGTTTAATCCTTCATTTAAAAGTCTTGCTCTACTCACCTGTAACACAAAAAATACCAGCTAATGCAGTGCCACCTGATAAATGATGACAGAGATTACATTGCTTACAGATTTGTTCTCCTGAGGAGGCTCCAATGCTGTAATCGACTCTCTCCTTGAGATCCCTTTGTAGAAAGCCAACTTGCCAGTCTAAATCAAATCTATTGATTATCTGCAGCAATATAATAAATGAAATTAAAAATAACTTGACTCTAAAGGAAACAAGTCAAGAAAAAAAAACTTAAGTAAAAGATTTCTGTTGCAAATGTTTCTTGATTTCCTGGGATGCAAAAGAATTTGGTGTAAACTTTAGATTTTTGACCAAAACATTTTTGTTTCTGAATTACTTTATACTATTTCTGTCATTTTAGAATTGTCTCACTATCATTGAAGCTGAAATAAGACATACAACTTTTTGGTTGTATACATTCCTTACAGTTTCTGGGATGTCTTTAATGAGCCAAATATATTGCAAAGATTTCAGGGAAGCAAGACAGCCCTTTCTATCCACAGATCATTTACCAGAGTTATTCACTGTATTCTATAGTTTGAAAATAAAAGGTCATCTGCTGGCTAAAGGAATAGTGCTCAAATGATTTAGCTGATTCTGAGACATGACCATAAATATCATCAGTTAGATTGTGAAATGCTTCCTAAGGGATTTTAAATCTGTGAATGTAGAACAAATTTATATACCAGAAATCTGTAATTAAATAAATATTCATATTAATATTGATCTGTAATAAAATAAATATTCATTTATTTCTGATGGTTATATGTAAAGGATACAGACAGCTCAAAACTACTGAAAAAGTTAAAGCTTGTTTTATTTTAAAGGAAGTCCACCTATTGAAAAAAATCTATGCTTATAGATGCTATAAGCATATGATATGCTACATAGATTATATGCTATTCTCATATGATGTGCTATATAATGTGAGAAATTTTATAAATGCAGAAAAAGTTAAAGTTGCTTTTGTAACCTGTTAAAAGGAATTAAGTTATTTCCTAAAGCAGAATTCATTAATGTCATTGGTGCAATTTACACACACAGGCAACTTTGAGACTTTGGAAGCAGAAAATTTTCAGACTTGTTTCTTTAATAGTTTTTCATTTTTCTTTCCATTTGCCTGAACTCACATTTATTAAAGCTTTTGAAGCAGTCTTCCTATGAAAAACTGATTGAAATTTCTTTAAAACTATCAGTAGGTCCATTGCAGTAAATTTCAGATTTGCTTATTTGTTGACCTATATGACGAAGGTCCTGACAGAAGCTATGAGTTGATTCACCCTGTGATGTGCAAGATTGCTGACATAGACAAACTCCCTGGATGGTGGAGGAACGCAAGTCGTGCCCCACCCTACAAAAGCTCCAGCTCACCTCATCCCGACAGGGTGAGTTAAGGATATTGTTTATTCAATAATTCACTGCCTCAATTGCACTGAGCATGTTACGCAGCACGGATTTTGACTCAGGGTTCTGTTTGTGTACTCACGCTACCAGCACAGCACATCACAGTCTGTACAAAAGCTGAGCAGGAAATGTCAGATGCTGCCCATCAGCCATTTGGTAATACCCAGCCAGTGCTTCTCCTCCATTTGCCTGCTCTCCTACAGAGCTTTATTCACTGAAACAGAAGCAAATAAGACCTATTAGGGCACTCATAAATAAAAATAGCACTCCAGTGACTGAACAAGCTGCTGGCAATTCTATGGATTTTTTTTTTTCTCCACAGTATGTATGAAATTTTTTTATCAAGGGAAAATATTTCAGAACATGAATTCATTTTTCCTTAGGTCAGTTGTACCGGGTTCTCCCCCATTTTCCCAGCCTTGCATTTAATAGCTTCAGTGGATCTGGGACAGGTCCCCAGTGCACAAGTGCTGTATCCTGATGTAGAGCTGCTTCAGCTGCTTGCTTGTATGTTTGTCTCTGAATTGTGCCTGTCAACTTGTCACTCTTCACTCTAATTACATTCTTTATGGTTATTCTATACTCATCTTCAGTCCTAAAGACTCTATTTCGTTTTTCAAAACTTGCACAGACAAAACTGGAGCTTAAGATACTCAGAATGGAATAATAGAAATACATCTCCTAGGAAAATCTCTACTGTTTTTGGTAAACAGCTACCTCTCCTTGTTGACTCAGTGACTGACTGTCAGGCAATACTTTTGAATGAGGACCATACCTGCACTCTCACATATATGGATCTTTTATATTTTTGCTTTTCTTCTCTCCTTATCCCCTCCCACAACAATAAAAATATTCTCTGAAAGGGATGGAAAGTGAGTCCAGATTCTTGGTATTTTTGTCTAGACAAGTTCTTCACATGGCACATGGTAATACTTTGAAAACGTGGTGTAAGCAAATGTTTTATTGAAGTACTTTTGTATAAACGAGGAAAAGACAAAGTGGCCAGTTTTATGAAGGAAGATGAAATACTAAATGAAACCCATTTGTTGCTACTTAACAGATACCACAAACTTCTTAGGCACAAACCAGCCTTTTCTTTTTCCCCATAGAGTATTTCAGGCTGCATAGTTGTTTTCGTTCTTTTGTTTTGGTCATCTCTTTTCTCCTTCAATAATTTTTGCATTATTTCATGAAGTACTCATCTGGATGTTCATAAAGTACTCATCTGAATGCCCAAAATGTCTTACTTTGCTAACTCATCAACTCACACTTCACAAATAATGGATTTCAGCTCCATCGGTCATGCTGAATTGCTGTAAGCCTGCAATGTTCATGGCTGTGGCATCAAAATATATTTGCTCATTTGTTATATATTTCATGAAATAAATTAGACTGCTGCATAATGCAATGTATCTGTTTTATGCATCATTGTGTCCTTTATACAGTTTGAACTTGTCTGAATATGGAGAGATTTGGTAAGTTAACAGCCTCAGCATCTGAAAGCCTGCAAACTCATTTTTAGACACTGAAGTAATGTGAAATGGCAACGAGCAGAAAAAGAACAACTGGGCACAGTTCTAAGAGAAAGAAATTACTTTCTGAGAGCTTCTTGAATCGTTAAATGCAGACTTCAGGGTTTGATTTTTTTTCCCTTCTTCTCTGCTCTCTGAAAATGGGAATATGGGGGATCTTGAATCTGTGGAAATTTAAATTGCTGCAGATCTGCTTTAATATTTGTGAGGCAACAGCTCTACCCACCCCATGACAGTCTCAAAGGTTCATTTAACAACACTATAGCAACCAGTAAATAATTAAACACAGTGCTCTGTCTCCAACACCAAAGCTAAAGAGACTGGGATAATGAGAGGCTCCTTGGGCAAAGGACACAGGTTACATTAAATTATTCTTATATTATTTTCTGAGTGGGTATTTCTTACTTTCTTTCATTTCAGCTGTTTTCTTTTAACTAAAGCACAGAGACACACATGTGCAACATATATCCTAATGTCAGTGAAATAAGAATGGCTAAATTCTGCATGCAGAGAGATATTTAGCATTGACACCAGCTGGGGGAAGTTTGAGGGCAAACATAGCAAGGCTGGCTCAACTGACAGGTGGAAAATGCTTTAGTTGAAGTGTCTAAATTAATTCTGTGCAAAATTAACCCTGTAGATGATAACCTGCAAATATGATCCTTGGCTGCTGTGAAAAGACCAGGGCTTCATACCTACCTGGAGCAACTCCTCGTATCTGAATTGGCTTCTGTTCAACTGGTGACACCAGCCACGACAATTTACCTTGTCTACAGAAGAACGGCAGTGAATCAGAAGGAAAATGCATTTTGGTAGGGTCTTTGGCCCCATTCTTTGTGCAATTACATAACAGTTGGTTTACCTCCAGAGGGAAAGCTCATAAATGCAGAGCTTTCTCCTCCAGGCCATCCAGTGAAGAAAATTGGGAACATCATTAGAGGTTGCACCTGTCCTGAAGTAAGGGTGCCTTCTCTGCACCTACCTGGCAGGAGGGGGGTATGGATAGCACCAACACCTAGAATGATAGTTTAGAAGGAAATTTTAAAAGAACAGGGCAATTATTAAATACTTAAATAGTTTTCCCCATGGTTTTTAGTGTACGTAGATATGCTATTACAATGTTATCAAGAAAGGTAGAGGTGAGGGGGTTGAGTTTCTAAATACACAGGGTGTCAGGCAGTGAAGATTAGTGCTTCTGAGCACTAGCAAGAGAGGTGAGTCACAAATATCCAGCTGAGAAGATTTTTAGAAGGAAGATAGGAAGATTTGTAAGGTACATTTTTCTTTAACATCTAACAGGCTGACTTAGACAAGAGTAAGAATTTTAAAAAGTGGTCCAATTCTTATTTTTCTCACAACTATCTGCTAAAAAAAAGTGTGGTTTACTCTAAAACATTTGGCCTGCAGGACCAAATTTTTCATCTAGCAAATGAAAAATAAAATCAAAATGAGAGACAGGATTAAGCATTTAAAAATTACTGTATAAGGACAGGCTATTAAGGTTTACAGCATGCTCACACAATTTTCTCCATAGATTATCTGTTTTCCTTTTGTGGATAAAATTTGTCAAATATTTGCAGTGGGATCATGTGCTTTATGTCAAGAATCTAGAAGGAGCGTAAGGCAGAATGATACTTTTTTTTCCACAGGGGAATTGGAAAGGGGTGATGGACTCTGCCTTCAGAGGCACATGCTATTTGCCATAAACAACAGAGCATTTTCTGCCTGTGTGCTGTGGGTTTGAGATGATGAAGGAGGTGCAGTGCTGCTGCTGGAGGAACAAACCAGCTATCCTTGTTTATGGGTGACAACCAGCAGCTTGTTCACAATGTTAGAATCTTGCACCTCTGGAAAAACATGTTATAATGGCTGCTGACTTCTGATTTCCTGTAATTTACTTCAGCAAAAGCTGACAGATTGATTGTTTATTGCTGGTTATTAACTTTTACAATTCTAGCAACTGTCATGGACAATCATGTAATTCAGAAATTTTGAATACTTCAGGGTTCTTTTGGTCTTTGAGGGAAGGAAAAGCATATATAACTTTTCCTGTAAGTTAATGACATGTTAACAGTGTGACATTTGGCCACTGAGTTCAAGGTATAATGGATGGGACTGGCATTCCTAAACAACACGGTCATTGTCAGAGCACTGATGTCTCTGAAAAGAAGTCCATCTAACCACACATAAATGGAAGCCACTTTCAGAATTACCTGTCCGTCCTGGTAATTTATAAGTCAGGCTTTCTACTGATGGCAAAAATTGCGTTGTCTCCTCTGTTTACAAATGCTCAGTAACCTGAGCCTTGGGGTTTAACTAAACCTGATTTAGTAGACTTCAACTTCAAAAGCAAGACATTAGACATCTGTTTCTGCAATTCTGAAGGTTTTTATTATGCTCAAATGTTGTTGATTCTAGTTTTTTTAGACTTTACAAGAATCCTAAGGTGTCGAAGGGATGCAGGGGAACCTCACTGAAGTGCAGGGATTCACAGAAGGAGCTTCTTGAACAACTACCAACTGGTACATATTAACAGCCAAGCTGGAAAGGAGAGTATTTCCTCTCAGATTTTTTCGTGCCTTGGTCTCACCTTCTTTTTAAATTCCTTTTTTTGAATATAAAGCAATTTTTTTTCTGCTTGTTTTCCTTTCAGGTGATTCAGGTGCAGTTTGTCTTTGCTCTGCAGATAGAATAGAATGATATGCTGCACACAGTGAAATGAGCAACATGTCAGGAGAAAAGTAGCCTAAACATGGATGAAAAACCTGAGGGAAAACTTGTCTACTGTGAAGTATTCCCACCAGATATCATTAAACTGTATAATACAAATCTCTTTTCTGAGCCTTGCAATGTGGAATATGCTTAAAAAAGAAGAGCTAACATTTTCTTAGATTAAGATCTTATCTAAATCTTAAAGTCTGTGTTGAGTATGGAGCTGTCTAGCCACTCAGGTGCCTGCAAAGGAAGTCTTGATCACAGTGGGGAATTGTGAAACAAAATGAGATGAGGAATGAAACATTTAAGATGATCTTCACCAAAAAATGGAATTAATTCTTCATTACATTATTAATTCAATACTGAGCATAATTAATTTATTGGCCATTAATGCTGCTATTTGCATTACCATTGGGCTCTCTGGATAAAAGCACAATGTGACTCTCCTAACGCATTTCAAATGCTGTAATCAGACAGTGGGCTGCTCTTCAACAGTGCTATCCAGATTTAAGCCATGGATTATTTGGTCTCTCTAAACTGCTTTCTGAGGCTCGTAATAACTTGAAAGATTGCATTAATTACTTTGAGCAATTATGATACAGGACAGCAGCAAAAAAGATCCCTTACATTCTAAACACATCTCTGTTTATAGGATACCTGAGATTGTTTCTAAGTCATTTTCCCTCTTGCCATTGCTCCACTGCTTAGAAAACCCCACATTAAAATACCTCTTAAGCTCTATTTTCCCTACTCAAGATCTGGACAGATTTGTGAGAGACCTATGCACACAGACAAATTCCTCACTTGGAGAAGAGAGGCACAAACTGTAGATAATAATGCAGAGAAGTTTGAGAACCTGTACTTGTTTAACAATATCTTTTCTCAACACTGATGTTCCATTTTTTATTATCAGTATATTTATGGGATTTCCTGTGCTCCCCAATGTTACAAGGGTTTCCATATATGCAGTAGGAGGTGGAAGGAGAAATTTCAACCAGAAAGAACTTCCCAAGAGTTTGGGTCTCAAGTATTTACTTGTGCTCCTTCTTTCCCCAGATAGTAATAGAACATTCTCAAATCTGAAATATAGTCACTACTGTTCTCTTGATATTGGAGTGTGCAAATATTACACCTCCACAGTCTTATCTAAATGAGCTCCCTGAATTGCATAAATAATATTGGCAATGATATGTAAGGAAAAAAAATCAAGTTCAGTCTCTCTAATCAGTGCTAGCTTGGCAAGTCCAATGAGTCAAACAAACAATCAATGAAAAAGGCTAATCTATGTCACTGCACTCAGGGACAAACTTCATCTGAATCAGAAAGCTTAATTTTTACATTGTTTCTTTTGAAGGGATAATCTTCACGGGTAATCTGCAGACGACATCACTGAAGAAGCCCAGACAGAGCAGAATTCCATCATGAAGTTTTACAACATAATTTCTTTGAATTATATTTTAAAAACCATTGAATTTTCCAAGAAACTGCTAAGCTCTTTTGAAGGAGGAAGTCTAGTTAATTATATTTAGTTCTGTTAACCATTTCAGAAGAGAGCAAAGGTATTTTTGCCACAATCGAGATGTTAATGATGAGTCCTGGTATTTCAAAATCTTTAAGGTGTGGTGCACACAGTTTCATAGGAGAAGGGCACCAGGACACAGTAAGATGAAAAATGTGAGGGAGAAATAAGTTTAGCTTACAAATTGGTGTATTTTTCTTTAAAACTTTGTTGCTGGTGAAAGCTATTTTATAATTGGAGCATACATCTTTTTACCATGTTGCATTAGATGCCGAAAGGCAGAGTTAGAGCCCAGATTATAGTTGTCAGGTGAGTTTAATCTGTCTTTCAGTGTCTGGCTCAGCTCTGTTTCTTTATGATATAAAGGCATTTGAGAAATGTGACCATAAACACTTGACATAAGATCTAAAATGACAGGCTAAAATTGCTTATGCTTGTTTTCCAGCTTCTGTTTGAATGCACAAACCTTCAAGAAATAAGAGTAGACTGCTTCCCCCAAGGATTCTCTTCAAGTGCTGCTTTTATGCTATGACAGAATGCAAGAAAATATGAAAGATTCCTCCCAGGACCAAGATCATTAATGAGACAAGGAACCATTCAACCCTAAGTCACTTTTTGAAAAACCACACAGGATCAGGGCTCAAGTGTTTCTACAAACTGATGCTCATTCCCTGGCTTTTGTGAAATGATGTTCCATTTTTGAGGTGCTGGCTCAGCCCAGCAAGCTGCTTTGGAGTGCATCACCTAACTTTTGACAGTCTGATCCTTTTGCTCACTTGCCTGGTTTTAGGGGTGCCTTCATCACCCTTCCAGACTAGAGGCCTGCTGCGTGCTGTGATCACAAGTGACATGCTTAGTCTGTAGTCTTTTGAAGGAAAATGTTCATCCAAACCTGAGGCAAATGTAAATTATTGTGAGGGTAGTACACAGCTACAACTCCACAATCATAAAGACATCTGATGTTAGCACTTCCACTGTAGAGGGCTTTGCCCTTTTGACCCATCCTTTCCTGGATTAGACTAGCTAATGTTAGTCTAATTAGACTAACTCCAGAGAACTGTAGTTCTCTGGAGACCAAGCCACGCTGATGGAAGATGTTGTCTGTTCTGCAGGTGAACGCCAGTTTGGAGATCCTAGACTGTAGCTGGAATACATCCTCCAGTAATGAATCAGAAGTCTGTTCTACAAGAATGATATTTTCATAGGCGGAGCATCCAACCCAGTGTCCCCTGTTTTCAGCTGCTTGCAAAGTATCAGCTGATACACAAGCCTTTTTGTGTACTGGCAGATCATATTTACAGTCCTAGGAAGAGCCACAAAAACACATTTTGCCCATGAATGGACAAAGAGGAGGAAAACATTTTGTCCATGAATGGACAAAGAGACAAACAGGCTTTGCATGTATTCCCCACATGAAACAAGTGGAAATGTAAAGGGTAAAAGAGCATAAGTGATAAAGGGAGCAGGAAAAATCTCGAAGGGAATAAGAATTAATAAGACAATGTAGCAATGATATAATGAGAGAGAGAAAGACAAAACGAGGAGCCAGAGGGAGCTGAAATAAGGAGAACTTAGTAAGTCAGAGCTAAAAAGATGGACAAGAGAAGAAAAGCAGCAACCAGATATAAGAAAGGATACCACCAGAAATACAGAAATGTGTGAACACTGGATGACTTTAAATTAGAGTTACAAACTGAGCTGCAGGTTTTTCTCTTCCTGTGTTCAGTGAGCAGGCATGGAGCCCAAAGGCTAACTGCCCATGTCTCCAGTGGTGATGATGATGAGTCCAGGAAATCCACTGTGATTATATTGCAAATTACCAACTTTGTGTCATTAAACTAGTAATCATAGCTGGAGAGGACAAGAGAATTTACTGGATTTAGAGATTTTCTTATGTGAGGTGAAATAATGGATAAGTTTAGTAAATCATATTAAAGTACAAGCTGAAAAACAATCTTAGGGCTGCTAAGTCAAGCATTCAGATGATACGGCATTTATCCAGCTTGTAAATTATTAAATAGTATTTATTTATATGATCACATAATGTTTTTCTCATCCACTTTATCCATACCTCCTCCAGAAGCCAAGTGTGCATTTTTCAACATAGTGACAGGATGCACAAACAAAAAAAGAAGCTCTCCTGGGTCAGATGAGCAGTCTATCAGGCTGAGCCTGGGACACACTGAGTGCCAGTGAAATAAGCAGCAGAAAGAAAGCTGTGAGCCTGGTCACCCTCCAGTCCCCTTCACTTAATTCTCCCCCATTGTTTGGTGCACTAGGGATAGTTGGGGACACATCCCTGCCTTTCCTATTTAATATTCAGGTATGGACTTGCTGTCCACAGAGTGGAATAGACATCTGGAAGTCATCTGTCTCTGTCTGAGGGCAGGATTAGCTATCCTTGACAGATACATGTCCAGTGTATTCAAAAAATCCCTGGTGAGGAGCTCTCCTGAGTCTTTTCTAATACGATCTACTTGCTCTGCTTACCTTGATAAATATTTTCTTGGTATTTAACCTAACCCTCCTTTCTTATATTTTAAGTCATTATTTCTTAACCTTCACACCACCAACATTGCAATAAGGTTTTCTACCTTTCCCAGCACTCCTATGGAAGTAATTTGCAGCAAGCTAAATAAACTGTCTTAATGGAATAGTTAAAGTGAGCATCAGCAACAACAAAAAAACACCTCTGCTTTAAGCTGCCTGCACCATTGGCACTGTGCCTATATTCACACGAGTGTACCACGGAGTGCTCTCTGGCACTGAGGCCAGCAGGGATGGAGTGGCCTATGTGTGCTAAACACACACTCCCTAAAGCATCATGGCCAGCAGTAAAAGCAATGCTGGCTCCTGCTGTAATGCCTGATCAGCATAGGGAGTCATATTCCTTGCCCTGGTGGGGTTTAATTTACTGCTATTTATTCTAACCTTTGCGAATCAAAATAGGATGAGGAGGCCTGCAGTGATACAGCCAAATGAAGTATCACTTTTTTTTTATTTTTGGTTTACTTTATTGATCACAGAAGGCGTCTTGTTCACATTCTGGCCTTCTGAGTACCTCATGGAAAACAGTAGCAGTCATATGCTACTTGATATATATATATGCGCTATATATATATATATATATAAACCTTGATTTGTGTGCTTTCTTTTTTCCCAATTCATTAGTCACAACACAGCTTTTATCTGTGCCTCCAGTCTCCCTTTCTTTTTGACCTTGTTTTCCATCACTTTGCAGTCACAACCTCATATAATTTTTATTTCTTATTTTTCAGAACTTCTAAGAATTGATCTTTTATCTGACCTTTCCACTGAATCCATGCAACATGCCTATACAACTTCCACAATGGGCTTTTAACCCTTTGATGTCTTCTGAAATGCAGCAGCATATATGGTCTGAATGCTGTTTTCAACAGTATTGCACAGTTTTCTGGCTGAACACAGGTCCAGTTTGTCCCAGCACCCTCATTTAGTGTGCCCTGCTCCAGTGGTACAGAAGTCTGTATGTAGTTCTTTTCTATTTCTTTTGTTAAATATTTCCTCCTCCACGTTCACAGCAGAGCCTCTTTGTCACCATATCATTGGTAGTCCTCTACCCTTTTCCATTCACTTGCTCTACCAAAAGCAATTTCCTTTCCCAATCATCAGATAATATTTATGCATTCAAATCTGTGAACAATAATAGAAATATCCTGTTTCAAAAGCAGAGAGGCCAAATAGAAAAAATTAAGCTGTTTCGTTTGATGGGAACTTCTTTCTGTACTGTCTTGTCCTTCAAATACCATTTCAGCCCTAGTTTAGCTTTTCTCACTGAGCAAAGAGTTTGTCTGATCAACTGATAACACGAAAGTTTGACTCTTTTCATATCCAGCCTAGATAGTACCTTTATAAGCAGTCTCCTGGCTTATAGGAAGAAAACATCAATAGAAATGCAATTTATCTTCTGCTTATCATCCAGAGGCATTCTCAAGCACTCTGGAGCACACCTGCAGCTCACACGTGGACAGAGCACCAGCACACAGCCCGACCACTGGGCAGTGCCCACTTCAGGGGTGTGTCTGTAGGGAGAGGGATTTGTCAGGACAGACGCTTGTGCAGCTCTGCACAGCTACACACGTGCCTCTTCTCCAGTTCAAATCTAAATCTCACACTCTCACAGAACATTTTAGTCAGGGCAAAAGTCAAGGAAATGTGTTATTCCCTCCCCCTTGCCCTTACCTGGACTGTCGTGTTTGCAAGCAAAGATCTCTGAAAAGTCTTATTTGCTGGACTCTCCTAATCCGTGGCCTCCTCTCCTCATCCTCTGCTCAATCCCGCTGATCTCAGGAGCCCCGCTGACACTTATCACTCCATTTCCTTATCAGGCTCGAAGTAGCATGAGCATTTCTTCTCATCACTAGCACAAATTTAAGAAGCAAACTAGATCATATTCCACTTTCATGTTTCCTTCCTAATGGAAGTTATTTCATTAACACTCTCGTGTCCACTTCAGAAGATTTCACAGGCCAAAATACTCTTACACATCAAAGCAAAACTCTTCAGGCTGCTCATAAATAACTCCACAGGCATAGACAACCATATTATGCCACTATGAAAACACTTTTTCTGTACACAATCTTCAAAAGATTAACATCCTTTCATATTTGTTTTATCTTTTGTATCTCACAGAAGATGATCTAGGGGCGCAGACATGTTATAATGCAGAAAATGCAGGAAAAACTACTCTTGGCTGATCAGGTTACCAAGGCACTATTAGGTATGAGGAGGGCTTGTTTCAGAGGAATCAATTTTGCTGGAAAAGGTTATATATATACTGAGAAATAAAATAAAGGGAATAGATGGGAAATCACAACACGAGCAAAAATAGCTTTCGATAAGCTGCCCTCGGTTGCCATGGTTCCTTGCTTGCCTTGTCAATAATAATTATGAATAATAATACCTATATGAAAGTCAGACACAATCACATTTCTATTGCTGCCCTCACAAACATACAGAAATTGTTAATCCTGCACTATATTGTTTCTTTCTTCCCGAGCAGAGCATGATGCCACACTGGAACCACTTCAAACAGGTCCTGAAGTTCCCAAACACTTTGGCACCTCTGTGTACAATGCTGTGGGATCCCTTTGCCCCTGTACTCAGTGATGTTCTTGCTCCGTCCCCTTCAGAGGCCACATGGTGCCTCCTGGCACATGTTCCCACTCAGGGCTGTGCCTTCAGTCCCCCCCCAAGAGCTCTCCAGAGACATTTCCAGCAAGGATATAGGTCTGTGATCCCTCCTGCGTTCCTGGTGCAGCACAGGCATGGAAAGAACAAGGAGGAAAAATGACTGAAAATTGTTCCCATCAGGACAAAATTTTCTGTGGCAGAAGTGAGGGACACAGAAAATGCTCTTTTTCTGGGAGAAGCAGCTGAGGCTGTCACACCTGGTCAGACCCTGACCTCCACCTGCACTGCAGTGAATCCACACCCCAGCGTTCCCAAGAACAGGTTCTCAGCTGCTGGATTTGTATTGCTTCAAACGTTAATAGGCACAACAAAAGCACCTTCTTGGTTGTAGGAAACTGTGTCTACCAGTAATCTAGGGCTCAACTTCTTTCCTTCACACACACCCCTACACTCCCTTCAGCTCCTCTCAGCTTTGCAAACACAGGTTGAGCTGGTGTGACCTCAGAGGCAGGTGTCATGCTCAGCAGTATCTTGCCTTTGGCATAAACTCACATTTTCCACTGAGTTCTGAGCTACAAAAAGATCCAGAAGTCACTGCATTGGCAGCAAGAGGTACTAACTCGAAGCTTTGAGAAAGCAGGTACGTACCTGCCAAAGGTACTGCTTTTTGAATGTCAAATTATCCACTCTTTTTATTTAATAGAAATTTATTAATAAAATAGATAATCACTTATGGACTCTGTTCACCTTCTGAAAATATTTAAGTTGGAATTGTATGGTAACTTTCAAATAATAAAATATTTAGTTAAATATTACCCCAGAATACCAAAGAACTCCAGACTGTTCTGCAAAGATCTTAAAAAGCTTGGTAAGGCAAGATACTAAGGGAATACGTAGAGATCTGACTACCATGCTCAAACTAGTAAGTATTTTCTCTGGTAATTTTGGTTACCTGCTTGTGCAAT